>JAIPRL010002102.1:0-66347 GCA_025469235.1 Pemphigus obesinymphae | reverse complement strand
CCTGAATATATGATTTTATACCCCTCTCCAATTTCTCTTGCTCTCTCCCCTTTCCACTTTGTTTCTTGCACACAACAAATATTCACATTCCTCCTCTTCAAAACTTCTGCTAACTCCCTACTCCTACTTGTCAATGTTCCTACATTCCACGTACCTACTCGCACTTTGAACCTATTCTGCGTACTCAAGTGCGAATCTAACCCAAAACACTTTGGTGCTTTCCCTACACCATCGACATCACGGCCGTTGGGTAAATCCGCACATATAACTGTTGGAACGGCTACCGCAGCCGCTGTCAGGCTTGGACTGGTCACTTGGTCCCTTAGGCTATCTCCACACCCAAGTACGCAATTTTGTTTTCCCCGCAAACATCCGAGATGGGAAAACTCGCCTATATTCTTTTTAAAACTTCTCATACTTTTTGACAAGTTTTATGCCGGCTGTCGATCTGAGGCAACCTCAATTAGTCGACTTCTACGACAGGCATGAAGAAACCGTGGAGGTATTCTTAGCCCCCTCCACAGGGACAAAGATTAGTTATTTCTTGTAATAACCAATAAATGATTAAAATAATAATTTTGGCCCTTTTATTTTTGCACTTCTGTAGTAAAACATTTCAGTTATTTTATATAATATACATACATAACGTAATGGAATCTAAAAATCAAAAAAAAATGAAAACTGTACAATGTTGCAACTATTATAAATTAGATGTAACATGCATTTAAAGTAAAAAGAGAAAATATAACAAAAAGAAAATAACGTTAACAGAGACAGTAAAAATATATATATTTAAAATAGTCGAAAATTGCATTATACTAGATTTTAATTGACTAATATTTTATTAGTAATATTGTTGTATAAAATATGGTTTTATCCCACAAAATTTTCAGTTACGACAATTCTACTACACTATTTGAAAATAATCTGTTGCTCACCAATTTATAGTTGGCTGCAGTGACTTTGAACGCATGAAGACTGATTTTTTATATAATTTTCAATCTTGTGTTTTGTGATTTCATTCCACAGACCTGATAATTCACTGATAAATCAAAGATCAACGTTTGGACCTTAAAAGAACATTTTTTAATCATCCATGTTATCTTAATATTTTCCCAAAAGATTTATTACATTTACCGCGGTCGCATAATAATCAAGCCACAGACTTTAAATTGACCCTATATTGACAATATACAAATTTAAAACTTTTTGACCACGATATAGACATGTTTGAAATAAATTTAAATGTATTATTTTTTCCATGTATCACTTCTTTTTTTTTTTTTTTTAAAGAAAATTCGGGAAGGATATTTTGAATTCAATAGCTTTCTGATAGTCAATTCACCCTATTTCGTACAAGTTATATTAGATAATATTTTATAATTTATAGTATTTATGTGATAGAATATTTAAAAATAATTATAAAGGATGTTTTATAGGAGATTAGTTTTAGGAGATTCGACAAATGCAAAAACTTTTGTTTTGTTCAATATTTTTATTTTTTATTTTTTCATGTAATTATTTTACTAGAACACAGCACTACAATTCTTGTATTTTATATTTTATTTTTTAACAACTAAAAATAAAAATTGTAATTTTTTACTGAGTATTTTTTGTTTTCTTTTTTTTATAATTGAATGTAGCCAGCCATCGTAACATTAATTTATAAAAACGATTTTAGTGTTAGAAATGTTTATTAACACTAAGTAGTTGATTTTCTACAGTTTTTGAAGTTTAATAAAATTTCAATTATTTTCATAAATGACAAATAGCTGCTAGATACTAAATAACATAAATAAATTTTTTAATGAAAAAATATTATTCATTAGGTATATAATAATACTTTAATCAATTGAATCATACTATACATTATTAAGTTATTATCGTTTTTTATATCGCTATAATATTAATTAGCAAGAAAATTTATGAATTTTGACAAACTTTAAACATTTTTTAAAAATGTATTACGTAATCTTATTAATAGTTGTAAACACTAAAAGTATTTTTTTAAGTAAACTTATAAAATAGCTATTTTGGATTATAAAAAATAATTCAAAATTTTTTATTTTTAGTCGTAAAAAAATAATTAAAATATAAAACTAAGAATTGTAACATGGTTCTAGTAGTTTTAAAAAAAAAAAAAAACCTTATTAATTTTCAACAGAACAAAATATATTGTATTTATCGAATCTCTGCATAATTAAATAAATTACTTAATATTTTTTTTCATTGATCAAAGATGTCTTTAATAGTTTTATAATATCTACATTGTATATATATTGTGATGATATAGTGCACACACATTTCGCAGTCAAGATAAAATAACGTAGTGTCCAGTGCGTTCCCCTAAGAAAGAGAGGACTAGAAAGAGTTACCAAAAAAATCATACGAGCTCGGGCGTATAGTTTTTACGTATCTTAGTTACTCTCACGACCTCTCACCCGAAATACATCGCAGACCCAGTTGGAAAAGTATGAGGACCTTTGCTCGAGGAAAGTCATATTACACCGATATACCACAGCAGTTCGTCTTCATTATTGGCATTTCTTTTCCTTCCCTTTTATCGTTGCGTCTTATCCAAGTATTACATTTCCTTTAAGTTCTTAGTAGTAATTATATCTTATCATTTATTCGTAGTTTTGGTTTTAGATTTTGATTCCTTTTCTTAGGTTTATCCCATAACGCGACAGCACATCAAGACTAATCTTCAAAAGACGGGTAATTAAACACTTTGTTTTATTTTATCCTTTTTTTTTTGCCATTTTTTCTAGCTTATACAATCATATTATTCATTTAATCATATAAAAAAAAAACATTTAAGGTTTTGTCGATTATTATAATTTTATCTAGGCAATGCAGAATTTTTCTCATGTCTGGTAACAGATTAGTAGTAGAATTATCCCTCAGACAATATTTCCCTTTTACTATCATTAAAGCAAATAATCTATTCGTTTAAAAAAAAATTTTGTAGGGCAACGGCATATTCCATATTGTCGTAGTCGATACACGTTTGTACATCTATTTTCACATTATAAAATTAAAAGATTACAAAAAATAATAATTTGCTATATCAATACAACGATTGATAGGTGCTTACAATTCTTTCTCTTAATTCATATTCCCATTAATTTCCCATTACTGATCAGGAATTCACTTTTCGAAACCATTTGCCCGATATAATACGCCCTGAGCATCGCAGGGTAAGGTCAACTCCAAATTCGAATAAATAATCTCGTGTTCCCTGTAGATATCTTTGACAAATACATCGCGTCGCAAACGTAGGTAGTACCTACCGCCTTACGCGTATCCATAGGTATACCTGTACACCGTATATCACGCGTTTCCCACAAACGCCAAACCCAACTTTCAATCTCTAACGTTTCGTCACTAACTATACTCTTTTAACCTAATTTTATCTTAATTTATTCGTTTTTGTGGTACGACAATATTATACACATGCGTGTTTACTATGTAAATGTGTACTATATAACTAAACGACTGATCAATCTCTATTAATAAAGAAAAAATTTTTTAAGCATAGGTAATTCATAATATTTTTCAGCATATGCCGAACTCAATTTCACATATTTCCACACGCAAATAAGAAAATGTTTATTTTATTATGTGCAAAATTGGTGCTCATAAAAATAAATTATAGTAATGCGATTTCGCAACTCGTTTTTTTTATGGGTAAATTAGTTACAAAATTTATCTAGACCAAAACATATAACAATATATAACAATAAAATTTATGTTCATTTAGACCTAACGTCTTCTAACAAAATTATAAATACTCATTTTTCGACTATAAATTCATCGTGCGTAAGGAGATAAAAATACATTTTTAAATATTTAATCAAAACATTAATATTAAATAGTAAATAAATAACAATACAAAATTCATTGAAATATTCACGTAAAAATTATATTATTTTTATTTTCATAAACAAAAATTTCTTGTATTTTATTATTTTTCGAATAAATGTATACGTTTATTGTGCAAAAATTACTCCAAATGTAAAATTTACCAAACAAATAAAGAAATAAAAATCCAGTGAATAGAATTAATGCAGCTACACGAATTACAAATTAGATTTATATTATTATTATTATTATTTATATATATATATTTTTTTTTTTAAAATAATAACTCAATCATTACTTATAAATAGAATGACGTATATTATTATGAATTATGACAAACGAATCATTTAATCTTTTTTTTTTCATTTTATTTCAGTGTAAAATGTACATTTTGTATATTCGTTTCTCTTCGTGGTTGGCAGAGTTTAGAATTTTTCTGTTGTTGACATGAAAAAATGGTACAATTTAACGGAGTATTTTCAAAATAGATTTTATAATTAAAATATTAAATTTATAATTGGTGAAAAAGTTATTTTATTCGACCAAACTATCTCTTAGTACTATTTATTAATAATAATAAATTCATTAAATATATTCATTAAAAAAATCAATTTACTCTTTTATTATTATCATAATTATAAATTATACTGCAAAAAAAATCACATAAAAAAATTTAATATATATAATACAATTTTAACTAAATACATTCTTATCATTATCACAACAAGATTGTGCAGCTAAGATAATTCTTTTATTGTACTCACCTAACTTTATCTGTGAAAAATTAACTATTTTTTAAGTATTCTTTAGTCAAAAATATAAATTTATATTTAAGCAATGTACAAAACCTAAAATTAATAAGTATAAATAATTAATAACAATTCATAATTAAAAAAAAAAAAAAATGTAGTAAAGTAAGTATCTCAATCTTTTAAAAACAAACATTTTGGAAAGATAAATTCAGAGAAAAATGTATGTGATTTCGATCAAAAAATCACTCTACATGGATTATAAAAAATAACTTTAATGCTTTATTTCGTTTTCTTGGTAATGACTTAAGTATTGAATTGGCTAAATAAATGAATTTGTATAATTTTTACTATTAAAATAGTTAATTCGTGTGTATTGAAATACTTACAAATTATAAATTTAAAATTATAAATCAACGATATTTTAAAAAATGAGTAAGTTTTAGTTCTATTTTTCTAAAAATATATTCATTTATAAATTTATATTTTTATCTTATACGATATTTTTGTTTACTATTGTTTTTTTTTTTTTGCAATAAAAATTAAACATTTTCTCGATAAATTATATTTTCTAAAATTAATGACATCAAATACTTTTATTTTCATAATTTCTTGTAGGTACAATTTATATTAATTCTAAAAAAAAATTTTCATGTACAATATCAATGTGCAATATTATACCGATTTTGATTATTATTTATAATCATCTGAAGTTTAGCGAAGCGGTGAATTATAGTTAAAATTTATAGGATAATAAATAGTTTCATTGCTCCACTCCGCTCTATTTATAAAATCTTTAAATTCTTATAAATAATTAAATATCGGTCACACGCGTTCGATATTTATAAATCAAAATGTTCAGAAAAATATCCTACTATGGAATGTGAAATATATAAAAATAGAGATCGTCATATGAAAAAACAAAAAAATATCGTACATCAAACTAAAAACGAAGTACTGTTTTAATTATTTTAAACTGTAGGTATATAAAAAAATAATGTCCAAAACAAAGAATGTTTATGATGTACTTGTGGATATTCTCTTAATAAAATGAAAAAATTCGATTCCACAAAAATGTATACTATTATTTTGTATACCAATACGTATTTTTTCGATAACGACGTTATCATCTGCAGTGCACAATAACGATTGGCCGTCTGATGGCAGCCGATAGTCCTTATTTACTAAACAATACAGGTTACCGCCTACTATCTCGCCCGTCATTGAACGATGAGTCATCAACCAATGCATCACCAAACAAATGTGTTTGGCTAAATTGTTTACAATATTATATTGTTTTAAAAAATTAACAATTTTTTTTTTTTGTAATTGATTTAAATCTCAATTTAATAAAAATATTTATCGTTAGGGAAAAACAACTTTTATTAAATTAAATAAACAAAGCGAGCTGCTCACTATATAAGTTGCCAATAGTATACTTACCTAATCAATATATACATACATAAGGATAAAATGAAATTGACCGTATTTGTTGACAATATACATAATATAGTACCTAGTACATAATAGTAAGAGTATATGGCGAACATAAATTTAACAATAATCTATTTAAATGAAATATCTATACGATATAACCGAGAAAGACGAACTTGTTTTGCCATGTATAAAGATGGTAATTTACCAAATATTAATGAATCTTTCAAAATAGAAATACATATTTTGGAAAGGTTCTCAATAGCGAGGTTGTGTGATCGGAAGAATAACTTTAAGAATCCTGACGCTGTACCCCGAGCTACAAACCAAACTATAATAGCTTCCCTAATATTTAAATCTTGACTGTTATACTTACTTCTTTTAATAATTTTATTGAGTTTATATTGTGTTTTGTTCCTAATAAAGTTTCTGCTAGAAGAGATTTTTGGTCTTCTTGATTTTGAATATTATAAAATATTCTTAAAATATGATACTTATTTTTCTTCTAGTTTATCGTACATAGCACATATTATAACCCGCACATTGAATACTGTAAATCCCCGATTTCTGATTTTCTTGTAAATTGAATACCTCGGAGCAACAAACAGACATCTCTAAATTATGAACATTTTTAGGAGATACTAAAAACTGTTTTAAAAATTAATAAATTAATCAGAAAAATTAATAAAAAAAATATATTTGGTTTCTGTTTTGTAGTTTATACCTTTTATTAGTATCTAAATTGTCAAATTCAAATTTTCAAACACTCAAATTTCAAAACTTTGCACTTGGAGGCACTTTATTGCCCCAAAACATAATCAATATTATTTAATATGTATGTTAGTATATAAATAACAAATCATAGAATATAAACAGAACTCCATTATACTTTATTACTTAAAAACAACAAAATAAAACAATATTTATTTCATTTAAACATAAAATATTAATTAATTAGATATATTATAAAATGAAAGAACTAGAAAATATTATCAGCATTATTTAAATAAACATTTTATTATTACACTTATTACTTATAAGAAACGGCTTGTATGTATTATAAACATAAAAACATTATATTTTTTTAAATGAAATATGAACATATTAAATAACATTTTAATACTTTTATAACAAAATAATAGAGGAATTAGAAGTATTCAGAGTACCGTTCTTAAACGATAACGTTCTCAGTAACGACCCTTAAACATATTATTATTAATAAAGTTATAACTCATAAAAACAAATAACTTCTCAAAATAATAACATATTATAATATTTGTAAATAAAATGAAAGGACTGAAAATATTATCAGTATTATTCAAACATATTAATGATAATTCTACGACTAAAAAAATAAAAACAACTTATTTTTATCGTCGCTATAAAATCAATACATTCTTCAAAATAATGAAATATAATCAGTATTATTTAAACATAAATACAATACATGTTTTTAAATGAAAAATGAAAATATTAAATAACAAAATATGGAGGAACTATAAGTATTAACAGTACCATTCTTGTCCCGTAAAGTGTCGGTTAGCGCTGACCGACACATTTCTGGACATAGTAAAAATGGCCTTTAAACATATTATTAATAAAATTATAATATTGATAAAATACAAAAAACTTTTAAAAATTAACATATTATAATATTTTTATATAAAATGGAAGAACTAAAAATATTATCAATATCATTTAAACATATTATTAATGAAACTATTTACGTATACATTTTTTTGAATAATGATAGTGAAAAAAGTGATTTTGATCAAAAAATGGAGATGTCGGGTTGTTGCTCTGAAGTTTTCAATTATCTTTTGGAGTTTTCCATAAGACTTTTTAAATTGTTATTATTGGATGATACTATTTCTACGTTATATTTTTAAAAACATTTTCTAGGGGGTTTGATATTTTTTTGATAAATATTAGAGGTGCTTTTTTTAGATTCTGAGCATAGAACAAATTTTCTACTAAAAGGAGTGATCCAAACTTTACAAACTTATTCAGTTTTCGTTAATAAATTGCATCTAGTTGGTACTTTAAAGAAGTAGTTTTCAATTTTCTTAATAGTTTTTTAATACATAAGGAAAAACTAACAAAAAATTACGAAAAAATGGCAAAGTTACGATTTTTTTTCATGTTTTTATTTTTCAATTTTAGCAAACGTTTACTATACGTATATTATGTATGTATATTTGTTTTATTTTGTCGTGTATTTTAAATTCTAAACATAAAAAAAAGCGCTAATGGTTTTACAATGATATTTATTTTATTTTTCTGTATACAAAATTTCGACCAAAAGGAGTTCTCTGATCTTTACAATTTACCTGTTTCCGATAGTAAATTACTTATTTTATTTTGTTATTTATAGTTATATAAATTTATTTACCTAGTATTTTATTTTGGTAATTATATATTATTGATACTTTAGTAAAGTCATTTTTAGATTTTCTTCTGAAATTTTTTTTTTTCCTTGGTTAAACTGGTTAAACCCACATTTTTTGAGAACCATAAACTGATTCTCGATTTTTATTTCTAAATCTAAAAAGCGGTCATCATAACCGGTAACCGATAATTATATTTTAGGGTTTTCAATTTACCGGTAATCGTTTTATATCATAACCGGTAATTGTAACGGAATCGATAACCCATGTTGCAGAAAACCAAAAAAAAAAAAAACCACCAACTCTTCTCCGAGATGCAAAATAAATATTGTAAATTATATGTCTATGTTATTATATTTTTAATACTATTTGCTTTGTTTATCATACCTTCATTATTTTTACTTGGAAGAATTTATAGTTATCATAATATTTAATCTCTATTTTATAATAATATATACTTATTTTTATATTTTCATACGACATTTATTTATAAAGGGGATTACTGTCTTCTAAAAAAAAAAAAAAACTATATAATATATTTAACATAAACGTTCCATCAAAGTATGGATTTATAATGTATTCCTTTAAAAATAATGGATGTATATATAGATAAGTATATATATTGTAAAATATTTATATAATTCATTAAAATGTTTCATAAAGATCATTTGTTTTAGTCAAACAGCTAATATAGGACATTCAATTTAGTGTGTTACAAGTATAAAATGATTTAAATAGAAAATGATTTAAAAACGACGGGTAATTTACATATATTTCTACAGATATATCATACTATATTTTATTTTATATAGTTTGTCAAATATTAAATTAAAATTAAAAATCCGGGCATTGTTATGCAATGCCCGGGCACTGTGCACAATGCCTGAACATTTTGGCCAATGTAAGAGTGATCATTTTAATAATCAAATTTGTCATACATTGACCGGGCATTGTACTAGATTGCCCGGGCAAAGTGTATCCTGCCCAGATTCAAGTGGGCAAAGTGAATTAAATACAGTGCGCTGCACACTTTTATATCAAATTGCATTTATACGTATAACAATATCACTACAAAACTATAATTAGATATTTTATTCGTACGCGACAACGCGACAGCTGCGATAATACGAACCGAACCGTAATCTAAACGATAAAATGATCACACAGTATTGTAGATAATATTTCATAATTGAATCGTTAAATTCCTATTCGATATTTTCTAATGATTATTGTCACGACGGCGACTTCGCGTAGTCTGTCATTGTAGTGTAGTGCAGTTGCGTGTAGTGTTATTTTTTCTTTTGGTCAACGTTTCTAAGTATTTGTGTACTATTTTCTAATATAAAATGGAAAAAAAGTTTAATGAGAAGTTTAACAATTTACTATTAAACAAAAATGCAAATGCTGTATTTTTAGATAAAGTAAAATACGATGAATTAATTTTAAAAATGAATAATGTGAAAACTAAAACCACAAAAAAGACTGCAGATGATTACAAATTAATTAAAAAATACGATGTTGTAAATATATCAGGGATTGAAAAGTTAGTAGTTCCAGTATCCGAAGATAATTAAATTAAGTACTATGTTTACAACGAACAATTGTTTCAACTTCTTAATGAAACACATATATCTGTGGGACATGGAGGTAGAAACCGTATAGAGTATGAATTGAACTTGAAATATAAAAATGTAACAAGGGAGACTATAATTATATTTTTAAATTTATGTGACCACTGTCAAAAAAATGCAGTACAATTAAAAAAGCTCTAGTTGTAAAATCTATACTTTCATCAGAATTGAACTCTAGCTGTCAAGTTGATTTAATAGACATGCAAGCTCAGCCTGATGGCGATTACAAGTTCATAATGGTCTATCAAGATCACCTTACGAAGTTTGTAATTCTTAGACCGTTAACTCAAAAACGGGCTGAAGAAGTAACCTACGTGTTAATTGACATTTTTACAACATTTGGAGCCCCGGCAATTTTGCGAAGTGACAATGGAAGGAAATTCGCTAATAAAGTTATTATTGAGTTGTGTAGTATGTAGGAAGAACTTAAGATTGCCCACGGAAAGCCTAGACACTCACAAAGTCAAGGGTCTGTTGAAAGGGCCAACCAAGATATTCAAAATATACTCGCAACATGGTTAGCCGATAATAATTCCAGAAAGTGGAGCGAAGGTCTTAAATTTGTTCAATTTATGAAGAATCGGAGTTTTTAACCATGGTACAAAACGTTCGCCATACGAAGCTATGTTCGGAACACATGCTAAAGTTGGCCTAAAATCAACCCAAATTCCAACCGATTTAATTTCTACTTTAAAATTAGAGGAAGATTTAGAAAAAGCTCTAGGCTATGGAGTTGATATCGAAAACATAAACGAGAAACACGAAAAAAGTGATGGAAGTGATAAGGACAGTGCAAAATAACTTTTTTCTGAAGAAGATGAAAAGGATCAAATAAAATTGAGAATAGAATCAATTTCTTCAAACCGATCAAATGCTGCTGAAAATCTTAAAGTACAAGCTAACAAAATGAAGAATTTGTCTGAAGAACGTTTTTTTCCAGGAAAAGAAGGAGAAAATGTTAAAATAAAAATTCCTGATGTGGATCGAGCAAGATGTGATCTTCGGTGTATTCTGGGAGTTATACTTTCTGGTAATTAATTTTAAAATAATTTTAATTATAAAATAATTTTTATATTAATAATTTTTTTTATAGTAAAAGATAATTTATATGAAAATAGAACAAACGAGGGCAGACTACATCAACTCTACAGTCGAACCCATTCACAATATGCAAAGAGGTGTTGATCCAGGCTGATGATGTACCATACCAGTACAAATTTCATTAAGAAAAGTGGAAAGAAAATTTTCTAATTTGGGTGGCCAAGGATACGATAGGTGTACTTGCAATACATTGTGTAAGACCAACCGGTGTAAATGTAAAAGATCTGATCGTCTTTGCAACTCAAAGTACCATAATAGTGGTGTATGTGGTAATAAATAGGTAATGCTAGCCCTACGTTATTGTTTAGTAATAATTAATTAAAATAGATAATCATCAAAATAGTTGTAATTTAATAATAAATTAATTAAATATTAAAGCTGTGCAAGTCAATGATATTTTTTGTAAGATATTTTATTTAATTTTTTATATAATATTCAATATTTAATCTACTGTGCTCAAATCTAATTGGGCACTATATACAAAGCCCGGGCAATGTTAACTTATTCCAACTTGGCCCTTGAAAATCGGACATTGTGCACAGTGCCCGGTCATTGAGCACAATGCCCGGATTTCCTACTTTGCCCGTAACATATATATATATATATATATGTATATATATTCAAATTATAGTTTTTACCAAATACAAAATTTCCAAACATTTTTTGATATTGTATAATTATTATTTTAATTTTATTTCACTGTACCATGTGATTATTTAATTATATTATTATTGTAAAAATTAGTCTAATATGTAAGAGTTTTTACCATATTTTTTTGTTTTCAAAAATCAAAATAGGAACTAAATTATAAATAAAATATACAATACTAAATGTATATTTCACAGTTATAGTAATTTACTTATACGAAATCAAGTTATTCTAAATAAATATTATATCTTAAAATATAGATAATATCGCACTAAATCACATTTTTTTCTACGATTGCTCTTTTGATCTAATTTTAAATATACTAAATAACAACACTAATATTAAAAGTTATGTATAGTATACTGAAGTTCCGTTGAGAATCGTTTTTATCGAATGCAATGATTTATCGTTACTTTCAAATATAGGCATTAACTGCCGATAACCCACTAAGAGTTTCCCATCCGATAAGCAAAGTGCTTCCACCCCTATTGATAACAGACGAGCAAAATGCAACTTTTTTCACTGTAAAAGGGATA
Source organism: Pemphigus obesinymphae (assembly GCA_025469235.1). Lineage (NCBI taxonomy): Eukaryota > Metazoa > Arthropoda > Insecta > Hemiptera > Aphididae > Pemphigus > Pemphigus obesinymphae. The sequence goes on along the minus strand of JAIPRL010002102.1, from coordinate 53,997 downwards.
AATTTAGGTTTCAAGACTTCAAAATTGTATTTAATGTTAAAAAAACATCCAGTTATTATTCAAACAGATCTCAAAAATTGGTAAACACGGTTTTTTTTATATTCGTTTCAATTTTTTGACAACATGTATTATTTTGCTATGAAATGCGTTATAATATTTGGAAAAAACGGGTTTATAGACTTGACACATGCACTAAAAACGTACAAATTGAGTACTATGTACTATCAACGTCAAAATAATTGAAACTCTTTCCCAAATTCGGGTTCTTTAACGTTATTTTAAATTTTGAAATTTCTTCGTCGTAAAAGAGTGAATTTTAGTTATTAGTTATTATCGACAGTAATACTCATGTTATATGTACCAAAACTTCGCTTACATCGTTTTATTGAAAGAAATGATCTATTATTGCTTTCAAATTCAATAAATTTACCATCAGTGGTCAATGAGCTAAGTACTTCCACCCCCTACTGGCCAGTTTTTTGTTTACTTTGAAATTGAAACCAAATTATTATAAAGATTTGGCATTGAAAATCGAATACATATGTATGAATAAATATAGAATAAAGTTTTTTTTTTTTTTTTTTTTTAACACTCAAATCAACCTTAATAAATCCAAACAAATATCCATAATAACAGTGATCGGAAATGTTCAATCGCCCGAGTTATCAATATGATAATTCAAAGCGTTGACAATATGTGACTCAGAACCTGAAAATAGTAGCGGAAAGACACTGCGCGTTCAATGGAATTTATACATTTGTAGGTACATTTGTAAAAGTAAATTAGAAATAACGTTGTTATGGTCCTAAGGGATACGGATGTCAGCACTCGCCGAAATGAAGTTACCATTTAGCCCTCTACTAAGTCCTATGGATTACGTTTTGGCACTTAACGCCTTCCAGATTTCTGCCTTTCAATCGAAACACATTCGGCAAACAAACTGTATGTGTGTATTAATACCATGGACGGGATAAAGTTTGAATGACCCGGTGTGCCCACATACTTCTCTGAATATGTCAATTCCCTGACCACATCTGTTTAATACATTAAAGTTGCCTTCACACTCCATCGTGTCGTCCATAATTTTAGACGTCGTGTTGAAAATCCAGCGATCTGATTGGCTGATCACGTTTGTTACATTTATAATCGATCGTGTTACCAAATGTTACCGTAGAGTTGAAAAATATTCGACTTTGCTGTCGTGCGGTTGCAGTGGTATATTATTATCACTGTATGGTCCATATTGTTCAGATTATTAAACAGTCCTTATCCTAATATTATATACCGAGAACCCTCGTCACCCGGACGTTACCAGTTTACCCGGACGTTTCGACACGATGAATTATGAAGGCGCCTTTAGGGTTCTAAACGTACAAATATATTTTTTTTTTTTTGTAGTTGATATGTAAAATTATACACCAATTTCATATTATACCTATGCATTTTATTGTCATTTTTAAATTACGCCCATCGTGATTTATAGTAATTTTTTATGATTTTGCAATATATTTTTATAAGCAATTCAAATATACTTAAAAAAAAAACCCACTCACTACAAAAACGTAATATCTGAGTTTACACTTAAAAATATATCGAAATTCAGATAAATGAAGAGGGTCAAAAGCTGGTCGAAAATATGGTGTTTTGTAAATAACCGAGAATGGAATATTCAAATGGTTTACAAGACGTATTTTTCTAATGGTTATAAAACTGTAAGTGAAACATTAATATAAGTATCAGGATATTAATCAAAGAAGACAATTGTCTTTGACATATTATAAATATATATATATATAATATATATTCAACTGGTAGCAAAATAGGGTCATTAATACACATATATATTGAGACGATTTTTAACTGAAAATGTTTAATTCCATAAAGCTTATACAAATTTAATTGATACAAAATATGACTACTAATGGTGGTAACCTTAATTATATTATTTGATTGGATTTAATTAACGAAAACTTTAAATGTGTTGATACCTAATTTACATATAAATTATTCAATAATATAATAATATTCACATACTAATACTCGAGATTAATATTAGTTATATTAAATATATATATTATTAAATTGTATACAAAATATACCTACTTGAATTATAAATAATAGATGTATTCCAAACTTGCTATTTTCAAAAATTTAAAATTTCAGAGAGTTATTTATTTGTTTCGTTCACTGTATAAAACCAGAGTAACTTTATTTTTGATTTAATATTTTATAAAATTGTACACAAAATTTCATATATTATATTATTAAATATAAATTTTAAAACTTCATTTTCCATTTATGTTTCTCTGATAAAAAAAAAGTCCAAATATCAACTACTTCTGAAAATTTAACGTTTAAATGATAATTGATTAGGTATTTTTGTACGGTTTACTCTAATATCAACTGATAAGAATCATACACAATAATATAACAAATATAAAATACAAAATTGTAAAATGAGTAAATTTTCGGTAAAAAGTATACACAAAATTTCGATAATTTATCACACAATCATTATCACTACAGTCTACAGTATCTGATACAATTATTAATTTGAATTGTTAATATTTGATGAATGAATGTTTAAAATAATATATTTTAAAAAGAAAATGAATTTTCTTTTTATTAAATCCGTTAATAATTTAGTTTATAATACCATACACATTAATAATCATAAGTGTTTTGATAAAACAAATTATTACCAAATAAATAATGCGAAATATTGTGTCTTAGACATTTTATTTTGTACTATATGTATGTATGTATCAGTACGTTTTGGACAATTCTTCAGAAATAAAATTTTTTGATACATTTCTGTAGGTATTTATATAATATGAATAACATAGAAATATTAGATTTTAAATAAATAATGATTATCCAAAAATAAAAGTGTATAATAACCAAATTATTGAAAATATGAATTTCGCATACTTATATAATTATGAATCGATATTTATCTCAATTTTTAACATTTTGGAAATATTATGTTATGTTTTAGAATACTGTCCTTCAAACATAAGATTATAATTTATATTGTTATTTACATAATATACCGAGAGTATTATATTTTACAATTTATTTATATTTGCTTCTAGTTTCAATAAGAAACTATTATCAACAAATACTATCATCAGGTATTATATTATTTTATTCCACAGTTTTTTTGTCACTTACTGCTGAAATTGTTAATAAATATAAACATTTATCTATTCAAAATTTTGCGTTTGACAATACAAATGTGTATACGCTGATTTATATATCAACATATTTTATTATTTATTATAGTAACGAAAATGTGTGCCAAATTTATTTTAATACAAATTGTATCAGATTTTGGATGCTCACTACGTATTTTTCCAGTATCCTATTTTAAAATTCTAAGCGTTGAATTGAAAATATTATGGTTTATTTTTTTTTTCACTAAACGATTTTCGGGTAGTGAATTTCTAAAAGCATTTCATGCATCAGGCCTATATCTATCGATTGGAAATCGAACACAGATGGTACTTTTAAATGAAATGATAGTTTAATATATGAAAAAATGGTAAAAAAAAAATCGTGAACAAGAGTTTTCGGGGAAAATTAAGTTTTACTCCTTATTAGGATTACCAATACTATTTTAGAAAAAAAATGTTCTGGAATAATATATAGAATGATATACCATGCAGTTAAATTAATATAATTTAATCTGTAAATAAATTAATAAATAATTAATGTTACTATTTACTACTTATAAAAATATTACTAATAATAATCTTTGTAATATTTATATATAGCAAGTGTTTACATAATATGTGATATTGTATTTATAGTTGTTAAAATATTGATATTTAAAAATTCAATTTAACCTAATCTCAGAAAACTAGTCAACTTTTTTTAGTGCATAGTTCTGATTTATTATTTATATATATATATATATAAAAATAAAATTCGTTCGAATTACATAATAAATTATAATACAATTAATTTTAAATTCTTCATTGTATTATTTTAACTTATTCTGTAGCCAAAAAAATGTTCTCGTTTTAAACAAATTGCAATTATAATTTATATAATCAACATTTAAAAAATTGCTTCTTTAAAATACTATTCGGATCATATTGTTTCCCGTAAAACGGGTGCATATTTTACTTCAGGTAGAGAATTTGTTCCCAGGAAAATTATAATGAAAAAAAAACATCATTTTTAAAACATATTTTTTCCTGACTTAGGCGTATACAACAATTTGTTAAATTTATGAAATGAAAATATATGGAATGTTGGTAGTAGATGATTGTATGAAATTTCGATAAAAGTTGTATTTAGCCACCTTTAATTTCAGACGATCAGCTATAATACAATTTGAGTGAGTCAACTTTTTTTTTCATTATTTACCTATTATATTTTTAACGAATACTTTTTGTTCTAAAATAACCAATATACCCACTTAGTATTATGATTGACTATTTCTGCCTCAAAAATATATTTTAATTTAAAGTTACAATGAGTAACTAGGTATTCGTATATGTTATCGTCGCTCGCTCAATCCGGTACACACTACAAGCCAATGACATAACCTCTATGACTCACTATGAAACGCCCCAGAGAATTTCAGATTCACCTATTCAAATAAAACAACCTCCTAATGTAATGTGCTAAGAAGGTCCACTGAAATAATTACGCTCGTAATGCGGTTTACGGTTTATAATATTGTCTAAACGCGTTCAAATATCCGACCCTCGTTTGGAAGTCATTTGTATTAAACAATGGGCGTTTTAATTACTCAAGCAAAACTGTCAGCATGATGTTGCGTCGCATCGCATGATAATCGTGGCTATAAGCCCCCCCCTCCATCCGTGGTGTGACGCCCTCACGATGATAATAATATATCCGGAGTACCGGAATTGGAAAAAATAACAGTAGATAACAATTTCGGTGAGGATAAAATAAGGATAATTTGAAATACGTATCTTTACATTCTTCTTTTACATCTCGAAAAATGTAAGTATATAATATAATAAATTCATTTATTTCTTTTTTTACATCCGCAAGAAATTTTCACGTCTATGTGAACGATCGATGATCTGTAGTTTATTGTCTTGGAGTATATTTCATTTTATCATTTATTGATTTCATGTTATCAAATATTCACGAAATCCTTGAGTTCATAAATCTTATTCATTAAATTTAAATTTGTTTACCAACTTTTCTTCATATTTTAATATCAATATTTTAGAACTGTTTTTGTATTGATAAATTGTGATATCTATTATATTTTAATGTTTGTACTGATTTTTCAAATTAATTTGTTTATAATTAAATAATAATATGAAATTAAGTTCGAGTTATAAAAATATGTTAATGCATATTACAAGAACATTTAACCGAATCAAATTTAATTTTCTCCTGACCCGTACTAAAATCAATTTTTTATTTTCAAAGAAATAATAATTCTATCCAATTTAAACACCGCTTATGTCCTAAGAAGGGCTTAAATTTAAAAAAAATTTAATTGGTTAACGTTATTGTACATTTAAACGTTTTTCATTTTTTATGTTTAATGTTGTTAACTTTTCAAACATTGTTTAATAACTACTTTTATCGTTTTTAGTTATTTTAACGTTATCTTTTTTTCCTTTAATGTTTAAACGTTATTTAACGTTTAACGGATTTTGTCATTCAATTTTGTTTAGTAAGTATTTGATATATAGACGATAAACCATGGTTAACTGGTAAATACTAAAAATTACTGCATGGCCTATCATTAAAAATCATACTTTAAAATAAATTAATTCTCTAATTACAAAGAATAAGATTCATCCTCATATTGTTTATACAATTGACTGAATTTTGTATGTAGAAGTAAATAAGAGAAGAATAAAACCAAAAAAAGAGAGTTGGATGTGATGGAGGGTGTTATAAAGAGGCTGGTTCTCATTTTTCATATTTTGTGTACATTTTCACTCTGCAATTATACAGAGAAATATTGTAGTTATGAAGGGTGAACATGATTTTTAACAAATATCGTGAAAACACAACAATAAAAATGAAACTGACACATGACAATTTTGAAATTACTTTTAAAATATAATTAAATATTTTTAAATTGTTAAATTTTCATTTTTCTTAAAATTGCATAAAAAATGCCTATTCAAAACCCCTTAAAAATCACATATATAGCGTCCTCTATAGTAGAAATTGAGGACTTGGTTGATCAATCTTAAATCTTTGGAAGAATTACCGAGACAAAAAGAAAGAAGACGACTATATTTTATATAAATTAAAAAGTAAATTTCTTTACATTCAGAATACTTAAGAGCTTTAACTAATAGCTTATTTTAGTAGCTAGTATTTTATTTTTCGTTTTTCGTTTAGGAACAATTTTCCGTTTTAAACGTTATAATTAAAACGTTTTGAGTAACGCTTTTAAACCCGGGTCCTAGGACGATATTACCGAAAGTAAACATATTCGGGGATAATATGACAGCAGGGGGTTAAAGACTAAACTGCCTAGTATATATTTACGGTAATAAAATTATAAACTAGGTAGTTCTTATTTTTACTGAATGTCAATTTCTGAACACTAATCACAATAACTGTGAATACAATGGCGTAGCGTACGTTAAGCAGATAAATTTAATAGGGATATTCCGGATATGTCGGCGAGGTAGCCACAAAATTCTAATTTCGAGTGTGATTTTAATGGATTATGACTTTGGAGACAAACTTTGCGCTACAGACCTAGGTAGAATATTATAAATATATTTATTTTGAAGATCAATGGTAATCCTAAAATAATCCACATTTGCCTGTGCGTAACATACGTATAATAGGTATATTAGTCAAAACTCTATAACTCGAAAACTTTTTGGTGATATTAACTAATAATGATATTAACCCTATCTGGGTTGTCTTAAACATTAATATGACAACCGGATTATAGCAATTCCCTCCATCAATACGGAGAAAATCTCTGTATATCAAAGAATTCACTTGTAATAAGACGAAATATTTTCGACGAGATCAGCATGGTGATATACCATTTTTTCACGCAGCAGGAGAATGGAAATCACTAATTTTTGTATATTTTGAAGAAAACGAATTCAATTTAGTTAGTTGAAAATGTATGAATAAAACACGAATCGGTTCACATTTTATATAAGTCCACTTCAATTTTAAAAATGACTAAACTTTTTAAGGAATGTATACTTTAATTTAATGGTCCGTTCTGTTTAAAATAGTTCAATGTGTTTTTATAGCTTTAAGTATTGAAAAAATGTATTATTATTATATTTTAAATACCCAAATTGGGCAAGCTTATGATAGTTCTAACTATTGTTCGCCAAAATAAGTAGAATACTATGCGCAGTTAAGAACGACATTAACAACGCATTATATATATATATATTATTAATATTTAAACATCAAACTGGCAATTGACAATCTCAAACCAATTATTTAGTGATCACTTTGTTCTCAGCTTCTATCAAAATTTCCGAGATCTTGCCACTTTTCGAATTAATACCGCTAACTAATATAATTAGTCAAATATACCATTAGTTATATTAACCATTCTTTCATAATATTGTTTAAAGTTATTAGCTAATTAATGGTATTTTTGATAAAAAAAAAACTCGGCTTATACAATTATAGTATATGATAATTAGCACCTGTACTCTTGGAGGTGGTATTCTCATTGGTGTACGAAACGATATTGCATCCTTTCTTTTAACTGTTTCAGAACAAAATGTCGAACAACTTATTGTTCGTTTTTGCATCGCAAAAACTAACTTTTTAATAAGTTGTGTATATATCCCTCCTCAATCTCCACTCGCTGTCTGCCAATCTCATATTTATTCTTTTAAGCATGTTCTTAATCATTATCTTAATTGTATGTAACATATTTTCTTGCAACTACAACTTTCCCGATGTTGGGATAATGATGATCTTGGTATAACCTTCTCGTCTTTCTACTCTCGTACTCCGCGCATTCCTGATTTTTTAATCGCTAATTGATTTTTTTTTTCAAAATAATTACAGCTTTAATAAAGATGGCTTCTAATTAGATTTAGTCTTTAAAAAACGTCAAATCGCTTACGGGTGAAGTATTCTTAGATTTGTTAGGCCACCTGATTTCTACTACTCTCCGTTATATATATTGTAATTCACAATAATATCCAAGTCCCTTTTTTGATAGCTCCCCACTTTCTTCAATTTAAATAAAACTGACTATTCTAATATTAGTTATTTTATTTCTAAATTTGATTTGCCGTCTACTTTATCAGCTCTTAGTCCGGATTCTACTTTTAATATCTTGTACGATGCATTTCACCAGTCTATTTTACGTTTTGTTTCCATGCACATATTTTCTCCAACTTATCCAGCTTGGTTCACGAAATAATTAAAATATCTTATATTTTTAAAGAAAAAGTCATATGCAAAATTTTAAAACTAATTATTATAAATCTTTTCACTTATTAGGGTCTGTTACAAACACGAGTCCAAAAAGTGTTATCGTGGATATGTTGATTGAACTGAATCGTCAATGAATACAAATTCTAAAAAATTTTCGAAATTTATAAAAAATTAACGTTCTAATTTTAATATTTCGAATACATTAATGCATAATAGTGCTTTATCTTCTAATGAATAAGATGAAAGTGAAATGTAGATTGCATACTTTAAATCTATTTACACATGTGAAGTCATTAATTAAGATGTGAGTAATTTAGATATTCCATTTTTTGATTTAAAACATAATGTATAATTCACAGTTGATGATGTTTTTCAAAGTCTTTCTACTTTACGTGGTGATAAAACTATTCGCTCTGATGGTATATCTGATGAATTCCCTTATCAGTTGAGCTCTATTATATCCACTTATCTTCATTTATCACTTCGCTTATCCATTTTTTTCACTTTTCAGCCGTTTTTCACTTCAATTTTAAAACTCTGCTCTGTCAAGCTCATCCCTAAATCAGGCAATAAATACAATATTACTAATTACACACCTATCTCCGTTCATTCTCACTGATCCAAACTGTTTGAATTTTTGATTTTAAATTGTATTAAACCATGAGTGAATAATATTCTTATTGAAGAACAACACGAATTTTGACATGGTAGATCAATAGCTATCTACATCTTAGTATTTACCAATTTTGTGTTTGAGTCCTTTAAAAAACGGTCACGATTTTATGTTGTTTACGCCCATTTAGTTAAATAATTAAACTGTCTGTCAACCATAAAGTCTTTCTGAAAGTCATAAAAGTGTCCGGTTTTAGTGATCCTCTCCTCTTGTTGTTTGGTTCTCATTTAAATAATGAGCTATAATAGGTAAACATTTTTGGCGTCAAATCAAATTTTTTTTTTGACAACATCTGATGTACCCCAAAGTGGGCATTTTTCACTGATTTTGTTTCCATTATTTATCAATAGTGTATGTATTCCTTTACCATTTTGTTAATTACTATATTTTACAGATGATATGAAGCTTTTTATGAAAATAAACTCAATTGATGATTGTGTGAGTCTTCAAAATGCCTTGAGTGTTTTGCTGATTGGTGCAATTCGATAGGTCTAAATATCAATGTTTCTAAATGCCAAATCATAACATTCACTATATCTCGTACTCCTATACTGTATGACCATCATACCTCAGATGCAAAGATTTTACGCGTTATAGATGATATAGTTGATCTCGTTTTTAGATTAACTAGTAACTTTAATCCAAGTCCACACATTGCAATGATTTCCAATAGTGCATTTAAAGTTTTAGGGTTCATGATGCGTCTATCTAATGTCTTTAAACTAATGAAATTGCTAAAATATTTATATTATGTTTTAGTTTGTTCTATTTTAGAATACGGATCTATACTTTGGTATCCCTGTACTATTTCTGACTCCAATTAACTTGACCGTATCCAATGCAGATTTTCATAATTTACTTATTTTGTGCTAGGTATTCCTCACTTATCTCACAATTATACCAATATCTGAAATGTATTTGACCTGCCTACTCTTGCTGAGCGATGTAGATCATTAAATATACAATTTATTCACGGTCTAGTAACCAACCAAATTGATTCTCCATCTTTGCTGTCCCAAATAAATTTTAAAGTCCCTTGGCATACATCTCGTTTTAAAAATATATTTTTCATATTCCTAGATCCAGCATAAATTATTTACAAAATGATCCTCTGATACGTTTTATGTCACTTGTCAACTCCTCATTTTATCATGGTTGTTTTTAATATCTTATTTTATTTTTGTATTTATCTTTATTTTTCTTTAATTATTATTTAGAATATGTTACTATTATAATTACATTGTTATTAATATTCTGTTACCTACTCTGATATTAAAAAGAGAGAAACCCGTATATTTGTAAAAAATAAATCAATAAATATAAGACAACTTACTATTTTGAACTTGAATGAATTAATATTATCGAGAAAATCATTTTAATCCTTCAATAATATTAAACAAATAAAATTATAGCTAAATAAGACTTAACGCATCATATCTAATATAATTAATTCATAATTGTTAATAATTTTCATTATCCCATATTTATATAATATAGTTGTAATATAATTAATTATAAAATATCTATAGTCATGATTAAATATTTTGTTTGTAGATAACCAAACAAATCACCATTTTTAAATTTAGTTTATAACTAAAAAATTATAAGTACATTAGAAGCACATATGGGCAGATTAAAAATTATTAAACATAAAACAGTTATAATCTATATAACAAAATAAGTACGAAATATCTATATAATAATTACTAAAATACACGAAAAAAGCTTATTTTATAATTAAAATCAAGTTTATATCTATTTTATTATTAAAAATATATCTACCTACATTCTTAATAATAATTACATTGAAATAATTCATAAAACTAATCTGATATATAACGTGTGGGTTTCATAAAAAAATTTAAACGTTAATCATACATTAGGTCTCATATAATCAGAAATCTATTTACTCTGTAATAACGAAATACTATAATAAACTGATTTGAAATGATATAATATACGAGTATTTACACATGCAACAGGTTTTAGTAATTAATATACATATTAGAATTTCAAATAATATTTTTCACTTTTCACAACTGATAATAAACATAATTTAATTACTTTTATCCATTATCGAGAGCTTTGGGAAATTATATTTTTGTCCGCTTATAATTGCATTACCTCGGGAAGGCTAAAGACGAGAAAGTTAGTGAAATTCAATAAGTCAACTAAACAGCATCGGTAAGGTTATTGACCGTCCTATAATGAATGGCTAACTAGCTTGGTCATCTGAACTGTTTTTTCCAGTTCTCTGATATATGTATAGTATACACTATGTGGGCAAACCATCAAGTGAGGTTGCATTAGATACAGATAATCTGAGAATAGATTGCTATTCATTTGCATTGCATGATAGGATAGTCGGAAACGAAGTTTCCGTTCGTTCACTCAAGTGTCGGGACTGGGTCCCATTACTTGGCGTAGAAGGTGGACATGACTTGATGATAAATTTATAGAGCTTTTAAGCTAGTATGAGGTAGGGATAATTTGTTCATCAAAGTGTTTAACCAAGTAGTCGATGGCACATGTTTGATTACTACAATTTTTCGTGGGCTCCGGACATGATTGGAGCCTGCCAGAGAACATTTATTTTCTGTGAAACACTGCAGAACAAAAATACTGACTTGTTACATGATGGTCAAGTAAGAAGTAGATCGTTCGAAAATGATTCGCTCGAAAAGAACAAATCAGTAATGTTAGTCAATTGATTCGGATTCAGAAAAAAAAGAAGATTCGTTCATAAAATTTCATTCGTATACAAAATTATTGAGTTAATAGAAAAAATAAGTCATTCGTTTATGGTTTAGTCACTAGATTTCCACAAGTATCGGTAAGTTAGGCTCCACATTCTAATCACACATGCGCATTGTGAACAGCTTAAACTTATCACACATGCGTGTAAGGGCCATCGGTTCGTCTCTTTTAACATTCATTCGGCTCATCGGTTCGTCCCTTTTATAATTCATTAAGAGGACGCTATACCGAAGGTAGTACGTATACAATGCTCCATAGATGGCGTGTGAGCCAAATCCACAGCGTCCCCCACCTAAATATTTAATCGCCGCCGGACTGCCGGAGCCGCTGGGCAGTCGGCTTTACGGGAGCGGCGCGTCATTTTAAAACCAGTACTCACCGTGTGATTTGTATAAATATAACATTATACCTATTGCTGACTACATACGGCACACCCGCACATAATACGTGCCCGCATCAAAACAATATACCTACTTGCTAGTTGCTACATTGATGTTATTACTAATGAATTGCATATTGTATAACTTTATTAATTTTAAAAGTTTTTAAATAAATCGAATAATAAACACACGTGAAACACATACTATTTTTTGAGTTATTGTAAAATAATGTTAAAAAAATTAATTAATGATTTTTTAAAAAATGTATTTATATTTATTATGAAGAAATATAGGAGTAGGTAAATTGCGTCCCTAAAATAAAGATCACAGTCATATATTACGTAAATTGCGGTCCGGATATTTTTGAAAGGTATGTAAATTGCGTCCCGGATATTTTGGAAACATACTTAAACTGCGTACTACTATAATATTACTAGCCAGTGTGCATTGGATTGTAGCGCATGTGCAGTGTACAGTTTATACTATTGTGTATTTTTGCCGAGAAATAAAAATGAACATTATGAAAAGCGAAAGTTATTGCAGGCCTAAGTCTGGAAAATATTGATTTTCCCAAAATATCCGTTCCTAGATGTAATTTACGTATAAATAAAAGAATTTAGGTTACAAAGCCCGAGGAACAGTTCTTAAATCATCTACATCTGTTACACGCGAGACACACGTGATAAATGAAACATAGGTGGCCAGTATAAATACAGTATAAGTATACCTAATCATAAAATACCTAAAATACCATGTTACTCACTTGCTATTTTTGAAATGTAATATTATTATAGGTTTAAAATAGATTTCTGTAAACTGTAAAATGTATACAATTGTTCATGATCTAAAATTAGAACATTTACTAATTTAGTGTGTAGGTAACGATAAAATTAAACATTTTATAGGGGGATATACGAAAAAATCAGAGCATGTAAACATACATAAAAAGTGTATGAACAAACAAACAATATATGTATAAGCAGTGCAGGATCTAGAGAACTTGTCACCCGGGGCAAAAAATAATTGAGCGCCCCTTTTTAAATTTTAATAAGCATAAAAAAAAAAAAGGTCATTCGTCAATTCCTATTAAAAATTAAGTGATCAATAAGATCAAAAACGGGACGAAAAGTTTAAATATTTTTACATTTTGCGCCCCGTCATAATGGCGCCCCCCCCCCTAGATCCAGCACTGTGTATAGGTAAACTATATTATACACTATTTATGTAATGTGTAATATGTAATTCAAAATTTGGACGTCATGCCGCGGTCAGTGTACATTTCGACAACATATTTTATTTTATTTCAATCTGGTCTAGTAAATGTGAGTAATATTATTATCATTATTATAAACTATAAAGTCATATCGAAGGTAATTTTTCCCAGATGCGACGGTCATCGTTGCTGATAAGTGATAACACTCAGTAAATTGAAAATTCACTTTTCAATATGGGGTGGACCATGGTTGAAATATACCAGGTTATTGCAGCTATACCCCCACTATGACGTTTTTTCACGTAAAGGAAATAAAATGGCAGGCATAAGGGGCGCTGTTTTCATTGGTTGTTTTCATGAACTATTTATTATTGATTACATTATAAAATTATCAATGATAATACAGAACAGTAAAGTTTTCTATAGTGCACCCTTACGCCCGCCATTTTATTTATATTTGATAACGATTTGGTAATTTGCAATAACCTGGTATATTTCAACCATGGGGTGGACCGCGGGCCGGGAGAATCTTATCAACGAGCGTATATACGCGGATATCGCCGATAATAACATTTATTTATTTAAAATATTATTATTATTTAATTGCTTATAAAACTCCGGGCCGCGGTGGCCATAAAAACCGGTTTTAAATTTTGACGCGGCAGCTGTACTTTCGCGAAGGTAGGACACTGTTATCGAATATTTCCGCTGATCACGCGAGCAGCACAAGACAGCCGAAAAATATAAGAATTTCATATCAAAACATGTCTTAGGAGAATAGCTCTCATTTGGGCTACAGTAATCGTACAAAATCTAAACTCCGTAAACATAAATATGACAGTATTACCCGTGTTTGTTTGTCGGATCTTTTAGATAGAATGAACGTACCTATTTTTATTAACTGATGAATATTTATTTTTTTAGGTAGTTTTCTAATTTCTATAAAAAGTCACAGAATTGTTGTATGTTTAAAATCCGACACACAAACACGGATAATGTTATCATCTTTATGTTTACTAAGTTTGGTTTTTGTACGATTACTGTAGCCTAAATGAGAGCTGTTCTCCTAAAACATGTTTTTAGACGTCAAAAACGTGTGTATCTTAACGTGTCCTCTTAAGCTCATCGGTTTTTTCCTTTTATCGTTCATTTGAATCATTGGTTCGTTTCTTTTCTCGGTTTTTCGTATCATTGGTTCATTTCTTCTTCGGATATTTCGTTCATTTCAATAGTAAACCATTTATAATTTTATTTTGTGAAAACATATATTTAGTCATATATAGAAAATAACTCAGTCCGAGATTTATGGACTCATTTATCTTATTCAAAATTAAAATTAGTAATGAGCTCAAAAGAATAATGTTTAATTACTATCGATTTATACGATAGTTTATGTGAATAAGTTATTTATAACAATTATTCATTATTGGACCACCTAGTAAATTATTCAGTTACAGTCGAATGTAATTTAATATTATATTTATTATTTTGTTCGAAAAAAAAATGATGATAACTGATTAGTGATAATACAAATTCATAAACAAATTTGTATCAGCGAGCAACTATAATACGCTGATTTAATTCATTCTGAATCAAGGTAATCAAATGGATCATTTGAACCGTTTATTTTAGTGGGTGAAATAAAATTAATCGAATCATTGAAAGAATCGTTTTGCTCATCTCTAAATTGAGGTGATCGGAATTTTTAAGAAAACGAGTGCTTTTGATGACTTTGCGTGACTGAATATCAATTCAAAATATTAGTTAAAATCATAGTTGAATATCTTGTTCGGAATATCACTAGTACCATTCCCCACCACAGGTTCACTCAGATATAATCCTATGTATTGTCTTTCCTGTGTTAACATCCTGGTTATTAAGTTATGGCTTTATAATCACTCTGTATAAGAACCCGTAGTCTATTTCCGATTCTCTCACCTGGTTTGGTCGTAATCGTTGTTGATGATACGTGCTCTCCCAGTACATGTGAGTCAGTGGTCACATACATTTTTGATCTGGTTAACGCAACCGCTGGGCACGGTTTGGTGCTAATGTGTTTATTCTGATTACGAGGCCATCGTGCGGAAACGTATTTTATTCCTAGTAAGATTCGAGTGATTTCGGCACGCATATATTTCATTCCGTTGCGTACCGTTGTATCATGGTTTGCATGTTACGTATTCCTTTCCGTTAGGTACAAATTATAATTTTAATTCAATATCTGATAGCGTTAATTAAACACTATAGTTTGACGGTGTAACGGGAATCAGTACTTTTCATTATCTCACTACTGGAAAATAATTGAACAGTACATTTTTAAAACAAAAAAATATTTTTCTGAAAATGCTAATTATTCGGCACTAAACATAGACAGTACGACGGAAATGAGTGATTTTCAGTCTACCGCCGACATACGTTATCGACAGTAAATCAGAGTGGACTAAAAACCAAAACTAAATTCGTCCTCCCGTCGACTTCGTAGGCTTACACTTACGATTGCCGGTCACGGCGAACGGGCCAGACCGCTATAATATGTCGTTCGTGGCATCGGGGTTTTCAGTCTAATATCATCCGTACATTAGGGTACAATAGTCGTCATATACCGTACAGCCGGATCATTTTGATCGATTCGTAGATATATTATTTAGGGTTCACGCTCATAGCGCGTATGGGTTTGACGAACATCGGGCGACGTGACTGATGTGTTTGAAACGTGGGCGCGCGAGCGCGCTCAGCCTCTATATACCTCCACCACTCACCTCCCGCCACAATACCTTCTGTCAGCCACTCTCGAGCCAAATGGTCTGTTCGCGTGTATGTGATTTGTTTGCAATCGTACGTGTGAGTGTTGTGTATGTGTGTGAAGCCAATTTTTTCTTCCATACACGCCCTACTACCCCGTCCGCACACGGAAAACCCTTACTGCCACGTATTTCCACGACTGTGAGTTTCTTACCGGGAAGGCCGCCACCATCGTCGTGAGGGGGATAGTAAATGTCTCGGGTGTTTTGGTTGACGTTGATTGATCGGCGACAATATCTATGGCACGATTGTCGGCAGTCTCTGTATATATATATATATATACCTATATACGATAGTTTTTGAGGGATGATCCTTCCCTCCAACTTGCAACCGTCACCACCCCTCCGGTCCATCCTATTTTACCGGTTCAGAAAAAGGGTGAATACATACATTTTATTGGTGGTTTTTTTTTTTTTTTTTGTTTTTCGTTTGTTTGTACACAGTGTACGGTGTACACGACGACATGGACAAAAACGACAATGACCGCAGGAAAAAAAATAAACATTGTACGGTTATGCGAGAACGTTATTTGGATTAAAAATGTACGAGTGACCCCGTACAGGAACAATCGCATTCGCGGCGTTATCCGCACATAAATATATAAATATTAATGACGATATGAATCATCCTGTGCACAATAATAATGTACAAACACGCACGTAAAACGCATGTCGAAATAATATATTGTGCATGGTTGATATTTTCGGGTTACGGTGTGTGATATTGTGTTGAAGTGCCGACTGAAACGATCGGTTCGCGTTAGGTATAATATGCACGTAGATCGGCCGTAATGCAAAGTAAGTACCGCGCGCTAGTACTTACTATACAATATGTGCAACAGTGATGATATTGAGCTAAAATGTTTGGCGCAAATAGATGCCCCGTGTGCGCGGAATGTAAATATCTGGTTTTCTGCAGGACTGTACCCTTGTTCGCGTTCACGTGCAAAAAAAAAAAAAACATAGATACCGTTTTATGTTTTATATATTAATTTTATTGATGGCTATTAAACGGGATATATCACTATTACATTTGTTAAACACATAGCGTACATCCAATCGTTCCGTTTGAAAATGAAAATAAATGCAAAAAAAAAAAAAAAAACTTTAAAAAATTTCGTTTTTAGGATTTTCAGTCCTACTTTAATGCAGAAACGTACTATAACAGTACGCAACAATAATTGTCGAGATAATCACACTGGGTATGCATGACTATACATATAATATATAAATAAAAATATATATATATATACCTACAATTATTTTATTAAAATAAACTGGATTTTTAATTACCTAGTTATTAAATTACCGTTTATTGCATTTAAGAAACCCGATTTGATTTTCCCAACACTATATACCCGTTTAACCGATACATTGTTTGCCCATTTGATTTTGAATTACAAATTATCAGATATTTTCAAGTAATATATAGGACTCGTCGGTACACCGATATAAAATTGAATTTTTTTTTTTTTTTTTTATTCTATGTACATTTATTTGCAATTACAATAATTAATTATAACTGCAGATTAATAAAGTTCGGTAGTATAATGGGCGTTAGTTAAAATCACTGTCCACCGATGATAATGAATAATTTATTACGGTTATTACAGAATCCACTCATTAGCTACAGTGTAAGTGGGCGATGTTTAAGGTTCAACTATTTATTTTACCTAAAGTTTCAGGCTTATTGATTTGAAATTTTAAAAACATTATTAAAGGTGTTTAGAATAATCTGAAAACTTAGTAATTGTTTAGATTTTATTCGTGTCAAATTTTTTATTTTTTTTATTCAAATTTAATCATCTATATGCTGAATATGCTTAGTATATAATATAATATATTACGAAACTAGTACGTTAATCGTCACATATTTATTAATAATTATACAGCTTTCAATAAAAAAAATTAAGTAACTTTACATTCATTCACAATCAGAAAATAAATAAAACAAAGATAATTGATATTTATATACCCGATAAACAAATCTTAATAGATTATATAGATATACCTATATATAATTTAAGTAAACTAAAATTGTACATTAAATTTTGATTTGGGTACCCTAAATTAACCGTTTTTGAGTTGTGTCAAAAATACATTTTTATTTTGTAATTTTGTAACTACAGAATGGATTTTAATAATAGATAATAATATAAACTATGAATACTTATTTAATTACATTTACATTTTATAAAATATTAACTAATTTATAATTAGTATAATATAGTGAATAATTATTCATGTAAACACTTTTTTTCGAGAAGGATACGCATATTATATAACCTTCAAAATCAGATAAATTATAATAAAATATTCGCTGCGTGTCATTTAATATTCGTTTATCAACAGGTAGTTACTATATTATCATATTTAAACACGAATTGTTTGTTAATTTAAATATTTACAGATATCCTAACACGATTATAAAATCAAATTTGCCAACTTTCCCTCCTCAACTATAAGGAAAAAACTTGAAATTTCCCTTCTCAAAATTAAATTTTCAATGAGAAGATTAATGTTCAAAAAGTATTTTTAGAAATGCTCATCAAGTGTTGTACTCCGAATTCATTTTTATTATAAATCATTATATGAATGATGTGCATTATATTCTAGTATAATTCAAACTAAAAATATAATCACAAAAAAAAGTTCTGAAATCAATATCGTATATCAAATTAAAATGTTTATACTAAATGATATTCTTATTATTATTATTATTAGATATTGATAAATATATATATTCAATATCGTTGTATATATAACTATACTTATGGTTTGATTTTTTCAATCGTTAAAAACATTTCATAATTGAATAATTTGATTTGTTTGTATATTTAATAAAATAGCTTAAGATTATTATTATTATTCAAAATATGGTCCTCTGCGATAAAATATCAATAACGGTTTTGTGGAATACAGCTTAACTATTTTGTAAGTTTGCATTAAAATGTTAATTTAACATTATTTCCGAACAAACCTATAAAGATACAATTAATCAAACTGTATTTTTTTATTTCTTTCATTACTTCAAATACCTTAGTTTTAATATAAAATTGTCTCCATTTAAAGGATACTATAATATGTTTTCTTCTTCGTAGATCATCCTTCGAATGTGAACACATAAGTATAAAATATAATCCATTATATGATTAAAAAACTCGTAGTAATAATAATTGAATAATAACGATAGTAAAACATATTCACATAATTTTATCCCGTTCTATTTTTAGTAAATAAATGTTTAATATAAATAAATAGTGTATATTATAAAAATTTTATCCATTCGATGACAGAAAATGATGACCCATTACCAAAACTTTTGGTTATTCATATCTTTAACCGTTATGATTTAATCATTTTACAGTGGACATTTGATGTTTTGAGTAAAGGTAAAATGGGTCGATTTTATCGCGTTCAGAAATCTTAATAGGTACCCTCAAAGCTTAATACAGCGTATTTTTTTACATTAAAATTATTTATGCCCAACTACGTCATAATATAATTACATGTACGAAAAGAAAAAATAGTATAACTTATAACGTTTTAATTTTAAACGTTTTTAAATGGTTTTTGTTCATTCGGTATTTTACATTTTGGAGGATTTAATTATTTGTTTATTTTTTCGTTCAATGTCGTATACGAATTTACCAACTCAACTGGGTAACTCCAACCACGCGGATTAAATTCCGAGGAGTTTAATTATCACTTAAAAGGGTATTTCACGGGTGAAAACCCGTCGCAAACTTATGGTCGCATTTTCGAGATACTCGTATTTCTTTCTCCGTTGGATTTATACGAGTACACCGAAAACATAAATTCACCAAAGTCAAAGTTGACCAACAGTCAAATTAATAATATTAAACCAAAATAAATAAATAGAGGTGAAATAAAATAGTATAAACTTAAGTATGTTATGTAAGTACTATTAGATTTATAGTAACGCTTAAATATAATAACACGGTTTTTGTAGGACTCCATACACTATTTAAACATTTTATTGCACCGTCTTACTGTAAAATTGCAAATTATAAAACATGTCCCTCCCTAAAAAACTAAGCTAGAAATTTATTGGTTTTACTAATTATATTTTTTTAATCTGCAAGTAACTTTGCGACCACAATGAGTGCAATAAAATTTTTAGAGTTAAGAGGTCTTTTACAGCAAATTTTTTCTAATTGGTATTTTAAAAACGTCATTAAATCTATTTAAATCATTTTAAATTTTTACAGGTTAATTTTTCTTAAAATGTATTAAAATAGCCTTTGCATAACTCCTTAAAACTGACGTATTTTCCATAATCAGAGGACGTTGTATACATGGCTTTTAACAGGTATAACTCTTCTTTGGCAATTTTAAAGACATTTTTAAGTAAAAAAAATCTAATAATTTAAATATACTTTTAAAGTAATTTAAAATAGTCTTGTATCAATACCATTTTTATTGTCGTTTAATCATAATATTTGTTTAAAAAAAACATGTTTACGCATTTTTTTATTTTTATTAATTTTAAAATATTTTAGAAAGATGAAATAAAAGATAAATCATAGAAAACAAAATTATTTAAACCCCTTAATAACCGATTTATGATATTTATTTCACACGTTTTATGAGTTGTTAAAAATGGATTTATTTTTATTTTTTTTAAATTAATTATAATTTTTAATATAAAGTAAATGTTTCGGAGAAAAAGTTACGTAGAGCACTAAATAATTATGTAACTTAATTTTATTATTATTTTTTCATATATTTAACATACTTGTAAGTTGATAAAAATAAAAATGCAAATGCAAGTTTTTCAATTAAAATGTGAAGTATATGACAACCTCTTAAAAATAAAAAGAAACCTTTTATAATGGAAATATTTGATATATTTAGGGGAAATAAAAAATAAAAATGTAATTTTAAAAAAAACATGACAGTTTACCTATTTGACTCAAGGTTAAATCAATTATGTATTTCTGTACCATATAATCTAGATAATATTTCCCCATTTTACGCTATTTATAGAAATTATGGATTTTAAGTTTTTCTAGGTTCTAAGATCTCAACAATTAATCCAAAAATTTAAAATACGAGTAGATAGGTATGATCGCATTAAATCGGTTCGTGGTCAATTTAGTGCACGACGCCCCTTTAAGTTCTCGTTATTTCATTGGTCATGATAATTTTTATCGGCAAAATTTAATATTTGATAATGTCATGACTTTTATAAAAGCAAACTTTTTTTATACTATTAAATTTTAATAATATTTTAATTATTTATTTTATTATATTCTTTTTAAAATAAGATTATTGATTATATTATAAACATACCCGTGTATAGCTTTCTCAATTGCATGCGTGAAACTAAAAATGTAAAGTGGAATACTGTTGAATACGCTATTACATTTCATCGATTTCCAAAAGATCCTATTTATTTAGAAAATTGTGTTCTCAAATAGCGTCTTCAAGAATAGATAATTACATTAATCATGTTCAGATTTGATATTTATTGCAGTTAAAATACTATTATTTTTCAGATTAAAATCTATGTTTGGAAAACTATAAAAATAAGTATATGCCTTTTTTTTTTTTTTGCAACTAATTTGTACACAGCATAATCAATTAATTTCTGATTAAATTAGTTTTTTTCACAATATTCTTAGGATACATACCCTTCTGTGAAAATGGGAAATTTTACTACCTATTGGAAATATTAATATTATTTTACTGCATTTGGTATTGCTTACATTCACAATATTTAATAAATTAACATTTTATCTCAAATTGAATGAACTTCGTTTTTAATGACTACGGTTATTCTGTAGTTATTCTATGTACACATGTGATAAGACGTCATCCATAGATTTTTTCTAGAATCGCCAAAAACTCATATTATCATTACATTGTGATACCGTGTTAATACATAATAGTGTATTAAATTAATTCTAAATTCATTATTTCATTTATGTATTTATATTTTAATTATAACTATTATATTTCTATTAATTATTTTTATTATTATCTAATGTTATTATATAATAATATATATTTAATATGTAGTATTTTTTGATGACAAAAAAAAACGGTATTTCAGAATAAATTGTGTATCATTATTTTTCGTATATGTTATATTTAGATTTGATAATTCGAGAGCCGAGCGAAGCGAAGGGTCTAGTCCTTGAATTAACATATATATTATTTTCATTCATAGTCGTGTCTTAAGATATAATGAAAAAAAATAAATAGGGAAATTTAGGACTTACAGTAGGGAATTTTGAATACTATCATCTATCATCACTGGTTTCGATCAAATATTTATGACGGGCGATTGTCAACATCGTCCCTGCATACGAGCCGCCACTGTATTATGGTGCTCACTATTCTGGGCACTAAACTTGAAGTATATAAATTAATCGATCGATTAATTTGATCGACTTATTGGCCATTGTTTAAAGCATGGACATATTATATAGGTTAGGTAAGTACGTACAAGGTATATAGATTATACGTGGTATACATACCTACGTTAGTCCGTGATTAATATAAATATTGAAGTGACAGCAGGCAGGATTGTGAAAAAAACGTCGTTTACGACCATTATTTTATAATTATTATTGATTCTTTATAACTGTGTTATAGTACGACGAAGCTTACTTTATCATAGAACTTATTTTCTAAATAATTTTAATAATGTAACAAATATTTCGGCACGGAAAAACAGAGACCTAAAAGTTAGACGACGAATAGTCATAAATATTTTAAATGTTTGTCAAAAGCCTATTTAAATTGTAATTAGCTGTTTTAAGAAGTTAGAAACGGCTTAAAATCGGTAACCGGTTATGAGAAGTAGGAAGCGGTTTTAAACCGATGAATGGTAACCACCTATTTTTTAATTATTCAAATAATCGTTTATCGATATCTATGTAACTAAAAAACCACTTAATATCGGTTACCGGTTCTCAAAATTATCGGCTTCTACCGGAGCAGTCGGTTACCACTATTTTCGGAAGCGGTTTTAAGCCCTGAAAATAACCTATTTAATCAATAACTTGTTTTTTACATTAATAAATCATGCATTTTACATTATTACTCACATATAGGTACTTACTAACTTACATTATTTGATTTAATATTTGTTTATATAAATAATAATTTTATTACATAAATAGGTAGATCCCTATATTTATTGTAAATTGTAATTATAATATGTATATTCGCATATGTATATCATAGCTATATGTCTAATGTAATTTTCAACTTTCATATAATATAACAGTATTATGATGTTAGTAATGATAACTTTTGTAAAGTCTGCTAGTAGATAGTAGATACAGATAATATTACCTTAAGATATATTAATTAAATAAATAATAAATGTAAATTATAGTTCTAAAATAATTTTATTCTATATTACAATAATGTATAATAATAAATTTATTATAAACAATCTGGCAAAACATAACAATTGAATATAAAATATAAGTATAAAGTATTAAATATTTACATTTTACTATATTTTTTAATGTATTTTTTTTAAATAAATATATTATTACTGCATTAGTTTAAGGAAAGAAATAAAATTGTTATAAGCACAACATTTAAGTTCAAAAAAATAAACATTGAACAAAATCAAATACTCAGTACTAAGGAACTGAGATTTAAAGGACGTTTTATAAAAATATTGTCAAAACTATTTACACCCACACAAATTGATTTACTTCTTCATCCTAAAAAAAAGTGTTTAAATGAAAACCAAAAGATATAGCTTTTGCTATATCTTTACGTAGCATTATCTCAAAAGCTTAGAGGTTTTTATTGAAAAAACTGTTTCCCTTGCCAGGTGGAAATCATATTATTCATTTTAAATGGAATACATAATGTTCCTGTAAAACTTATTTTATTATATCATTATCATCTCTTAAGCGTTGGATATTAAGTTTTAGTCTTAACTGTGGTTTATTGATTGATGTACTAAAATTAATAAAGTCAAAAAGTAGAAATAAAAAATATTATCTTTATTCTTTGTTTGATATTTAATATTTATATATAATTTAATATGTAAGGAAATAACTGAAATTGAAAGACTAAATGTTATTTCATTTGATGAAACTTTTATTTCAAAACAAATTTACTATTATCGGAAAAATGAGTAATTTATTATAGATTCTCATAGAACTGTTCAAACAGTCATGGTTAGTGGTATTGTATACTACATAGTTTAAACATTCTTTTAAAATTATTAGCACAAATATTTTTAACATAGGCCTTTTTTTAGAATTAGAAACAATCATTATTTTATTATTATGATTTTCCCATGATACAAAATATATTATTTAAAATATTAATACGTTTACATGAGGCTAAATATAATGTTATTGCAATGGTAAGTGATATGTGTTCAACAAATATTGGTTTATGGAGAACTTTAATCATATCCACTAACAATGTTGCATTCTGTCATCCAGTAACTACCAAAAAAATATATGTGTGAGCAGATGTGCCACATCTATTAAAATTACCCGAGAATCATTGTATTGATCAGAAATGCACTAAAAATTACTTAATTAAATATTTTTGTATATTAAAAACATTTTTAACAATATTTTACAGAGGATTTGTTTTACCAAATGGTAAATTTTCAGCATGGAATATTTTATAATATTTAATAGCAATAAACAAGGGTCATAATTAAACAATTGCCCCCAAAATCAGCGAATTTAATTTGTTAGTTGAAGGCATGACGAAATAACATGGTATGCCAGCAACAATTTGAGAACGGTACGAGTTGTTATGGAATGAAATATAATTTATTAATTATGTCAAGAAATTCTGACGCTACTCGGTCTTATCTGCAGTATTTTCGTTTTCAATATAGTAATATATAAATAAGTGTAATGTTTACAGAGTACAACATGTTTAATCAAAATAAATAGTAGATAACAATATTAATCATGATAAGTGGACCGAAGAACATAGGCACCATTCGCAGAACTTAGTTACTAGCATACCATATTATTTTGTCATGGTTGATGGTACATCAAGAATGAATGTAAAGCTAGTAGCCTAGATTTTTTCAAATTATGTGTCTAAAGCAATAACCTATCTTAGAGAAATGGGATACTTTAATTTGTACCTATACTTGGAAGGATGCAAGTTTAAATATTAGTTTTACTTATTTATAGTTATTTTAGTTATGTTGAAATATGTTTTTCTAGACATCAAAATTTGTAAGTTTATTTATTGAATGGTTTGGTTTTATGAACACAATGCATAAATATGAAAATGATGTCCCAAATTATGGACTTAATATTTTACATCAAAAAAGATTATTAAATGTATTTTCAGTATGAGAGCGTATGAAAAAAATATTACTTCCATTTCCAACAGGTTCCCTAAAAATCTAATAATAAAAATAATTTTGTATAACTAATATTGTTATTTATGTTTTAGGAATAATAACATCAAATACAGGGTGGGACACTGAAATGGCCCATTTTAAAAATAGATTTTCTCAGTAGTAATTATAAGATAAGAATTCTCACTAAATATTATTATTTCAAAGACAACATGCCATTTAGTAAACATGGAACAGTGGAGTGGTAAACAACGTGCTTATGCGATAAAATCGTTTTACAAAAATAATGACAGTTACGTTGCAGCACAGCGTTCATTTCGTCTTCATTTTAATCTTAAACGCCATGATTCAGTATCATCGGCTAAGGCTATTAAAATATCGATAACCAACTTTGAAGAAACAGATTCAGCATTAAAAAAGAAGCCTGTACGACAAAAAACCATTCGCATACCTGAAAACGTCGCTGCCGTTAGGGCCACTCTCATAAAGAGTCCGAGACGTTCTGCACGAAAACATGCGTATCGTTAAATTTATCCAGTAGAAGTCTACGTAGGATTTTACACAGCGATCTAAACTTTCACCCGTATAAGGTGCAGGTGGTTCAAGAATTAAAACCTGCAGATCACTATAGCCGCGCATAACTTTTTGTCGAGAAATGCTAACCCGAATGGACGAGAACGAAAACTTTAATCAAAATGTTTAGATGTCTGATGAAGCACATTTCCATCTTGATGGTTTTGTGAATAAGCAGAATTGTCGTTATTAGTCTGAAGAAAATCCTCGCCAACTTCATCAACGACCTTTACACAGCGATAGGGTAACTATGTATGGTGTGCAATTTCACATTATGGCATCATTGGCCCGTATTTTCATGAGGACGAAAATGGACGGGCAACAACTGTTAATTCAAATGTCAATATGATCAAGAATTTTTTGGTCGATGAAGACATAATTTAAAAAAATAAATGGCAAGTTATGTACTTCATTATAGTAAATAATAATTCATTTTTATTCGTTTTTTTATTTTATAATTTATCTTTGAAAATCGACTGTTTTAGTGCCCCACCCTGTACATCAATAATGATGTTCTGGTAAGAGATTACGAATTATTATGAATGCATTACTTATATACCCACTAGAAAACTAAATTAAGATATTCTAAAATATCTTTTAGTTACTTGAAGGGAATGGTGGAATGGGTAGTGCTTTTAATTTCCTATTAGTTCTCGATTTTACATATTGGTGAGTAAATATCGGTAATTTAATTTAAATTAAGTTTTAATAACTTTGATATTACCTAACTATTTAATTTAATTTAATACTATATTACAGTCTTCGCTGGTATATTCTTGGCAGGTATTCAAATATAGTTTTCACGGAAAACACAAACACAGAATCTATCTCAGGAACCAATTTGTTGGATGAAGTTTCATGTTTAAATGGACAAGTATTGGTTTCATCGGAGATTTTTAGCGAACAACAACTGTCGACAGTAATAACTGACTAATCAAACATATTCTATGAATCAGGAGAAACGATAGCTATATAGTTCCAAAAGAAAGCATGAATTTGCTAGAACAATGCGCGTTGTCTGTGTACACCTACCTATTTAATAATTATTGTATTTATTAATTAATTTATATATTTTGGTTATAATAATTTATTACCGTGTATTATTTCCCATAGGCTGCAAATGATTTATTTTCTCAATTTAAATCACAGGCAGCTCAGTAAGTAGCTGGATATATTGCAAATCGATTTGGTACAAAATATCCGCATTTAGTTGCAACGCAGGATAATGAATATTCTTGGATTAACTTTATTTCTAAAGGAAATCTTAGTGTACCATCTTCAAATCTAATGGAATGTGTCACAATAAGGGAATTTTACTTTATTCAACTCCATAAAGAAAATGTATTAATAAACCAAACATAATGAAAATATTAACAAATAGTAAACTATCTAAAGTTGTATTTTTAAATATACCGTTGAAAGTGATACAATGTTTGGTACGAACTCGGTTTTTTATAAATTTACGTAACAGTACGTAATGGACAAAGTAGGCACCATACCGACTCGTATTATGTAGGTATCTTATACCAAATTTCATTCAGAATCGTTTTATCCAAAGGAATATCCTATGCAATAAGTAAAGTGCTTCCACCTCATACTGACTGATAATTTTATTATTATTCATCTGAATTTAATACAAAATTTGTAGTACCCAATCTAAACTTGCTGTTTTTACAATAAAAAAAACACTTGATTTTAAGTATAAAAAATTGAAGACGTCGAGTTTTTCCTAAAAAGCAGTTTTCGTTTTTTTTATACTATTTTATGACCTACTCACGCCACTTAAGTGGCATTGAGGTTTGTTACTGCAGTCTATCTATTGTTTTTCATTTTTGTACATGATATGCCAAATACACACGATCCACTGAAAAATATAATAAAATTTCAACCTTTATTTCCCGGATGTTTTCGTTGGGTCAGAAAGAAAATAATCAAATATTGTTTCCTTGTATAGATGGGTAGATGGAAACCAATTGCTTCTTTTTAAAGAAAACGATGCGTGATAGTCTATAGAGCAATAAACCGTCATTCTATTGTATGGGTAGGTATCTTTTTATATTTTTTCGAAATTATCCGGAAACACTCGATGGTCTTTTTATGTTCATCGATCTCGGTATAACATATTTAATTGACAATATTATACTGTCATACAACTTGGTTATTTCTTTTTTTCAAAAAGTAAAAAAATCGTTGATTGAAAATGTATTTTTTTCACCTAACTTGAGAGTCATACTATAATTGATTATTTTTTCTAGAGTGTTGTTATTTTTCATCAGAATCCAATTCTATATCTAAGTCATGTTTTCGTTCAAGTTTCTATTTTATTTTTCACCGAGAAAAGATTCGTCAATCCAACCGGTCCAGACCAATCTTGTTTCATACGTTACGATAAATTTATCAAAGATGACAACCTGACCTAAATTTAACCGATCAACAAACATTTGATTAATCCAGCCGGTCTGTATATGTATAAAAATGCATTATTTTTGACATCACTGAAGATTGAATACAACAGCATAACATAATAGTTAATCTATTGTCATTGATTAAATTTCATTATAAATAATATGGTCAGTGCATTCGAGTATTTACGGAGTGTGTCAATGGGTACGTCCTTACGTTTTCGGCAAATTCCGGGAGCCATGCCTATTATGAGCCGAAAAATAATAAATGGATTTGTTCTACTTATATTCACCCTTTTGGACAAAACTAGCTTCGGAAGAACATAGGGTTATGAGCGCACATAGAAAAGATTTCAGAGAGGCAGACTTAATACATTATAATATTGTATATAAAAATATTATAAACAATTGGTTTTAGCAATAATCCATTATAAACTTTTTTTTCCGGGAGAACAACCCGAAGTAGTATGATGTTTTATTTTGTGATTTATTCTTTTGTGATGTTACGTTTTTATTTATAAGATGTTATAATGCGGTTTGCTCGTAATTATCTTCAGACTTAATTCCATCCGTTAGTTTATATTTGATTAAATATTTAATAATATAAACCTAGTACACTGTGTTAAATATGAATATAAAATATTTATAATAGTAGGCTTAAAGATGTGCAATATTTTAAAAATAGAAATGTCGACAAGATGCTTTTTAGGTATATGTTATTATAGAATCCTATGACTAGAAAAGTTTTTGCAAAATTGAAAAAAAAAATTGGTAATAATTTTAAGAACGACCTCCTTCCTTAACTTTTAAGATATTCTAATAAGAGTTTCATAGATTTAATTGAAGATATATTTTTTTTCATATTAAACCAAAGAACGTTAAGTATGTACTATATTAATGTAATAACATTTTAAATACCATTTATTAATGGTTGGCTATTTGAACGTAGAAATAGGTTTTATTACATTAAATTTCACTGATTGATATTAATATTTGAGTACTTGTGGATAATTTATTTAAATAAAATAAGACCCAAATCCACAAAACGTTTTACTACGTATCCTTACATTTTTTTTAATATTTTAATTTAAATGAAAATTAAATAATATAAGTTAATATTATCTATTAATAGTCTGTGTTTTGCACTGAAGACAATGAAAAATTTTGTTTTCGAAATAATATAATTCCTGTAATATCTAACCAGTGTGGCAATCTAATAAATATATTAAAAATATACAGATGGCCATTCGAATCGTTATATGACATATATCGAACTCGACCAAACTAATTCACAATCGTACCTAAAATACGTATATTATTGTTCGTGCGTTGGATGGTTCTGGGGTTTGAGCACCCAGAGATTATTGTCTTTTTATGAATAGTTATAAAGTATTTATTAGGCAATTACAACGATGTATTGTAATTAAATATTTATGAAACAATGAATGCTACAAAGATATATTGAACCTATTGGAAATTATATATTTTGGAATTTACACCTGCATTTACCTGTCCACTGTGTCATATAATGTACACATATATACCTAAATCACTATACAAAGTATATTATTCTTTGTTTTTGTATATCACGGACAGACGGAAAAACATAAGTGCAATTATTACATAGGTACCATACTTTCTAGGGTAAGTACTTGTTCTGTTTGTTGCAAAATTTACAGCGCGTGCTATGCGCCGACTGATGGAACCCGTTCATAATAATATGAAAAACATTTTTTTTTTTCTTTTTTTTAAATATTTAATAAATTTTAATTTTTAATTTTGCATAAATAAATGTTTTTGGTTCAAAATATATTTGTGAAATATTTGTAAAATATTTAAAAATGTATACGAAATGAAAAAAAAAATGTTTAATATATATTAGATTTAATATTGGAATATTTAGTAAATATTTAATAAATATATAATTGCTGTGTGGGAATATATATAATATATACTAATTTATAGTTTAATTAAATTATAAATTATTACTACCGTACACATATTATCCCCTTTAACCTTTTTCTTTCTTTTATAGGTATTACATTCTCCTGCATATTCGTGGACAACTTTTTTCTTATACCACACATATTTTATTATTTTATAAAATACGTATGATGCAAATATTGTATACTTCAATTTGCACCACTGGTTTTAACTATAATTAATAATTATAGTATAGGTACTATTTCACTAGTTAATATAATATCACCTATGCGCGTAAGTCGTACATGCCCATTAGGTTGATCAGTGAAAGAACTTATCCCCCTGGAGAATACTATCTTACTCTCTCTAAAACTTACAATGAATTATTTCTAAAATTTGTAGTCAATATAAAAATATTAAAATTTATTTAAGTTTGTCCTCTTGAATTTACCCTATAAATGCCCATATATACGCCATTTTATACAAATAATATTGTATGTAGGTCCATATACCTAGGTATATATTTTAATATGTACGTACATGTATTAGAATATAATTGTTATAATTTGTATAAGTACATTGTTATTAGTTTTATATTATCATAGTATTTTTAAAGTCATGATATACTTTAATCACTGGTTGGAGTACATTTGTCTTTTCAATAATATTCTATTTTGTCTTGAATGAGTGAAATCATTTATTTATTTAATTGTGCATTTATTTATTAAACAATAAAATAATAAAGCCCAAAATATAAAGAATATAATAGTACTACAGTCTATTTTTTACTTCAACAATCATCTCCATTTGAACATTGTATAGAAGATGTTTTCCGGAACTGAATAGATTTATTTTCAACAATCATAAATAATTAGAATTTCTGTATTTTTGTAAACGTCCCGGTTAGCTCCTGCATATCCTATAATAAATATAAGATACTTATCTATACACAATTATCTTCCAATATATTTTTTTTCTATATATAACAAAAATATCGTTACACATAGACTTGTTTATTTTACTTTTTTAGTGATGGAAATAAACGTTATATTTATATCCAAATATGATACTTAAAATACAAACAGTATCATATTAAAATGTAAAATATATATTTTTCATATTATTATACGAAAAATACAATAATCAATTGAAATAATTCAAAACACAATTAATGTATATTTTCAATCTTCCCGTGTAGTTTTTAATTTTATTTAATAACATTTTAACACGAATATTGAACAAATATTCTGTATACGCCAATCAGTGTTTAGTCTGATGTAGTTTTTCCCAAAATGGTCAACATATATTATTATTATATTTACTATGACTAGCTTTGGTACTCGTTAATTCAAATCAATTTAAAAAATTTGAACTTAAATTTTTTTAGCCGTTCGTAAATGTATACTAGTAGCTTGCGGAATATATACAGATATCCTGTAATAAAATAAAAACATTTAGAAAAGCTAATTAAAAATATTAAATATAATCATTTTAATATATAGTTTGAGTCTTTTTGCGTATCTGTAACATAATGTTCGTAAAATTAGCATAATTTAAGACGACTATAGCAATCATTACTTTATTTATTTACATTTATTTATTTAGTATATCTGATAACAGTATTTAATTTGTATATTTAATGGATAATTTGAATGAAATTATCATATAAATATTGTTTTTTTTTTTAATACATATACGTATTACATATACATAAACATTATGCATATAATTCGTATAAAAACTAAACATATTATTTATTTTATTATAATATTTATAATCCTCGTAAATGCAAGTGACCCCAAACAAGTCTAGGGGTAATAATACAAGATATTACCGGTATAATCGGATTTATCTGTGCTTCGCATCGGATAATTTATTAACTTTCTCCAGCTATATAATGTTTCTTATTTAGCGAAGAACTTTTCGTTTTCTTTAGTGTCTAGATTAAAGCTATAATAATATGTCACGATGTTATTTCCTTATTTACTTCTGCTTCGGTAATGTATATTATAATTTCATAATTTAAATAAACTTATTGGTTAAAAAAAATACAATGATGCGTAATTTCACAACCAAAAACGTCGTTTCAATCTGATCAGAAACACGTAACGAACTCTGTACCGACGTTTGTAAAAAATTACAAACTATATTATTTATTAGATTGTTCATGAAAATTACATTATTCTTTTGACATTAATGCATTATGTGATTAAAAACAATTTATCTACTTAATAATAAAAAATTTAACGATATTTAAATATATATGAAAAAAATTAATTTAAATAACTTACAATTATTAAGTAACATTTAATCTGTATTGATACATGAAATCATTTAGAAAAAGATAAAGGGCATGATAACATGAAGTATATTATTCTTGAAAAATAATAAAATATATTAGTATACTATCAAATAAAAATAAATAAATTATAAATATACATTTCAAAATACGAATTGTTATACAGGAATAGACTTTTTGTTTCATAAGCCTTTTCTTGTTGTTGAATTTCTGTTTGATATAAAACATTGATCAAACAATAATTATTTAATATTGAAGAAATGATTTTATTATTCATTTAAAACTAACTACACTAAATTATTTTGTATCGTTTAATCTTTTATCACTAGGAACATATTAAAATAACTTAATATATTATTATATTAATATTACAATTAAAATATCACTTACTATTTATTAATGAATATTATCTACCTGATCTTCAATGGATACAAATATCTGGTATACTCGGTTTAGAAAAATTTTAATGTGTGAATTTTGAAAAAAAAAAATGAAAAGAGTTTCTATATGTCAGAGATAAAAATAAAGACCAACATATTAACAAATATTTATTTTCATTTTTCTGTTAAACCATTCGGATTTTAACAAATTTTTCACATTTCATCTCCTTGTTTTGAATTTTGTGTTTAATATAATTTAGTTAATATAATGTATCCTTAATATTTTATCAAAAAAACTACAAAACTATAAAGATTCTACTGAGAAGAAAATATATAGTTAATGCTCAACGTAAAAAAGTCAAAAAGTTACTTTTTCAATTCCTCAAATGTGTTGATTTGTTGTAATACTAAGGTCTTCTTAATTTTCGTGTCATCGATCTTTTGATTGATTCACTGCACTTTTTTATGCTTCTCTTTTGTAACTTAATCTCTATAACTCCTTGTAATTTTATCTTTATCCATATCTATCATGATTCATTTCATATACTCAATCCTTGAACTTTCCCTTCTGATATGGGTTTCCACATAATATTCTATTACGCTTTTAGTTAAGCTATCGTAAAGAAGTAAATACCCTATAATTTCGTCCCTTCCTACTTTGATACTATACCAAAGTTCTCGTTTTTCCTTTATTCTGTTCAGTACTTCCTCATTATTACTTTTTATGTCCATTGAATCTAAATCATTTTTCAATAATATCTCTGTTAATAGTAAACGTTGTGGACGGTATAGGACTTTTGCCCTTGTTTATGTTATAAACATTTAAAATTTTTATATTTCGTGAAATGCATAAATATATTTTTTTTATGTTAGTCTCACGAGGCGCGGTGTATACTATACGAGGATTTATACTCGACTAACAATGACAAGTATTATCACACAATATTTCGGTATATACGGTGCATACGATTTTAAAGCACAAAACATATGAAGATAATAATTACCTACCTATTGATAATAAAATATAAACATTAACAGGCTCATTTCAAAAGCTTCTAGCTTCAAGTTTCGAAACCATATTCCAGACTCCAACACATTGGGGTTTTTTCCTTATCTGTAATTTCACTGCACCAATAGTGATTAAAATATGATTTTTATCTTTACATGTGCTTTTTACTTGTGGTATCCTACTATTTCTGCTTCGTATCAACAATCTTTTGTTATTTTACTTCCTAAGTAACTGAGTATTTCACTCGTTCTATGTAGTAGTTATTTAGTTTTATATTGAAATAGATTTTTTTGTTACACCCCATGACATTTGTTTTTTTTTTATTTAATCGTATTCCATATCTGTTGCATAATATTTTGTTTACTATTACTAGGATGTTTTGCAGATAATTTTTTGTTTCTAACCAAAATGCAATGCCATCGGAAAATTTAAGTGCATTAATTGATTCTTCACTTAACTCCTTGATTTACTCATATTCTTAACTCCATCATCACTTCCTCGATGCATAGGTTAAATAACATTGTATATAAGATACGCTACATGAACGCTCTTTTTAATTTTATTTACTTCTTCTTTGGTTTTTATGTGTCTAGTGTCATAATACTTTATACCTATTTTTTTAGGACATTAAATAGCTTAGTGCATTATCAAAGGCTTTCCCTAAGTCATTAAAATATACAATAAATATATCATTATTCCTTCTCATTTATTTTTTTCTGTGGTAAATTGCAATTTCGATACAAGTCAATGACGAACGCGTTGGCGCAGCCGAGCAGAAAACGCTATTACTCCTTCAAAATTATTCATGTGCCATCGTATTTTCCATCAATAAAGAGACTGACTGGTGGGTGAGCAAAAACCAGGGATATAGTCTAAACACTGCGTCATTAAAACAGACGGTGCCATTTTAGCTGCGGTGATGACCAAGGAGAGAATCGCATTCCCAGCGAGAAGGGACAGACGACGTCAAGCCTGGGCAGCGCCGGAGACATTTTGACGTTATGTCGTTAACCGAAATGAATTGGATATGGTATTAATTTGATGTACCGAGAGAAAAACTCAGACCGTTATCCGATTTTGTAAATAAAAAAAAAGGAGAAAAAAATTGGAGATTATTAATTAATTTTTGGGGTTTAATATAATGTCAAACACTATTTATTAGTTCGATTTAATATTTAATACAACTGCAGGTTCTATAAAATAGGTAATGACATACTCCGCTTGAATTTAACATACGTAGGGTGGTGGCCTGAAATTATTCAATCATTTTTTGAGACGCTTTAATGTTATTTTGTTAACCGAAATTAATTTTATCAAATAACGTATTAACTTGATGAACTTCGAGAAAAAGCTCAGAATGTTCTTCGTTTCTGTTCAAAAAAAAAAAAATGACAAATTGATATTAATAATTCCTTTTCGCGGAGTGAGTTCAGACATCTAACATAATGTAATATTCTCAAGTTCAGCTTAGCATTTAGTAAGAGATTCGGTCAAAATGATAATTTGAGTATAATTTTGTTAAATGTAGTTTTTTGATAAATTTAATACCTGAAAAATGAACATCGTTTTATTGATTGAGATAACATGTATCGACATATTATATAGAGGAGAGTATAGTTTATATTGGACCATTTATGACATTTTGTGATTTACACATGAATTATTAAAGTTATCGATTGGAATTTAAACTAAAATGATGCCTAAACATACGATTTACAGTTTAAGTACATTTCAGTTCGTTTTGATTTTTTTATATTATTTTAAACCTTGCATTGTGGTTAAACATAGAAAACCAGTTTTTTTAAGTGGTACCATCAATTTATTTTAATTGAACCAACTTAAAATATACAAATATTAACAATAAGATATTCTATTTTAATTGAACTATTTTAAATATCCATGAAATCTATAAAACAACTCGAGTTTTATGAGTAATATACTAATTTATTTATATATATTGTAAATAAAAATAAATACCTATCATGTCTTATAGGTATACATAGTATAGTAAATAAGTAAATATACATAAAATATATTACGAACCCATTCGAAACTAATAATTCTAATGTATTGTATAGAAATAATTTATTTTACTGCATTCATACACAATTGGTTCATAGTTAAATATATTACTCGAGAGATAAGATTTAAAAGTAGAATTAAACAAGTAGCTAACAGCATTTATTAAATTATTTATTAAAATAGTCACAGGGTGAGCGCTATACTCAACACGCAACTACCTCTATGTTAGGTGCGTGGTTGATAGATGTCATCCAGTACATTTTAAAATTATATTTTTCTTATCAAATACAATTTACGTCTTCGTTATCTCTAGTATTTTTCACTTAAACATACGTGAAACTTTATATCTGCCTCACTTATCAAAGTTCTATTGCTAAGAATTGATCTATATAATTATTTATGTTACTGGGTGACAATTATCCACCATGCTACTGTCTTCGTTTCAAAATATTAATCATTTTTTAGGTAAAAATATACAACAAATAATAATATAAAACCAAAAATTAAGTAGGTAATATTTTATTCACATTTTTATTTATCTAGTTTAATGATGTAAAAAAACTCAATACTAGAATAGCATACAAAAATTAGAAACACATCTTGGTACACAAACCGATGGAACATACAAAAATAGTAATGCTTCTCATGATGATATAGTTTTGTAATTTTTTAACCTATTTTTAAAACAAATAAAAACATTACGGGTAATAAGTATTTTACGAGTACTAATTATGTACTCTTGATTACTAATTTAAAAAAAAAAACTAACATATATAGGTACAGTTCTTAAAAATAAACGAGATTTCAAAAATCATTTTATCAAATATATTACGAGTTGAAACGTCTTCAGTATTTGGATTTCAAAATGTGTTGACAATCTCATAATTATGAAATATAATAAGAAGAAATAGGTGTTAAAAAAAAACTAAATATAATTGGACTCTATAATGGGACTGAAATTGGTGTTGATTTAGTTGATGAATATTGTAAAAATTACAATTTAGTACGTAACACAAAACATTAGCCAATGGTTATTTTATCATCTTTTGAACGTGGCTGACATAAATGTATTATGTGTATAAAAAGTTAATCCTACCGAAATCATAAAAATAAAAAGGATTGACATTTTACAAAACTTGTCATTGGAACTAATAAAATTATCACAAATTAAATTGATATTTACAATAGAAACACTTCCAGTTAAACTTCAAAAATGTGCTAAACTTTTGATGGAAGAAAATAATACGGCAGTTACATAGACAAAACGACCAGATGAATCCAAAGATCAATGCTATAAATTTAGACGAGCACGTGATAAAACTAACAGAAAGTGGTGTTGTAAGTATAAGAAGTGGATGTGTAGTGACCATTAAAACGTTATCTGATTCATTTACTAAAATGAACGTATGTAAAAATTGAATATTATAAAAAAAAAGTTATATAAACTATTTATATCATTCTAATCATACATCTTTTAACGAATAAATGAATAATGTAAATATTTACAATAAATAATTTTAAAAAAGTAACAAAATTAGTTAATTACGATAACATAACAGTGATAATACTCCTATGTGTATGTTTACAAAACGATATTCATAGGCACGGACAATAATAATTAAACCAACCATGTGTACTCGAAAATATTCATATCACATCGGAGGTTTTTCAAAAACATTTTAAAACCCTGTAAACTCTGTACACATAGGAGGTTTCTATTTTTTGGTTTTAAATAATATCTAATATTGATATCACATAGGAGATTTTTTTATTAAATCCGTTATTTTTTTACTGAATTCAAGGATATCAAAATGTCAAAATCGACAATTTGACACATAGGAGATTTGTTACCATCAACGATGAAATTATGAATATTTTTATCTTTAATCAATTATTTAGTGATGGTTGACAATTTTCGCCCCACCGTATAACAAACATCAACGCGCATAACATAGGGTTAACCAATGATTCTTATTTTCCCAAGTAATCAGTAGCTTCGTTTTATAGTCTACTAAACTATAAAGTATAAACATAAAACATGAAGATATGACTCTGGCTTACAATTTAGTGTAAAATCATTGTGGTTAAAAAATATATATATTGGTCTCGTTAAATGATCTATTAAAGTGTAATATAAAAGTATTGATTACACATTTATACTTATTGTATAAATATAAACACAAATTTAAAAAACTAATTACTAATAACGTTTTGGTTTAAGTTCACACGAAAAAATTACATTTATATATAATTTTTCAATAAATATAATTTTAACTAAAATACGAATTGTAGAGTAATATCTATTATCTGTATAATTTATTTATTTGTTTTTTTCAATAAAGATAATTAGCTACACTGAACAGGTTCGTGTGTGGGGGCCCATGCCACATGATAATATACTATAATTCATTTTTTTGTGAGTTATTAAACTATAATTAATTAATATAATATTTGGCTATGGAAATAATTTTGAAACCTATTTTTTAGACCCCTAAATATATTATCGAGACAACTGTGGCCCAGCCACTCCAAAATGTCTCGACAGTTTTAGCTGATTATAAAATGTGTATTGTACATATCACTATTATAATATGAACTTTGTACATTAAATGAAAAAAATATTTGTGATTTAAATTATTCTTATTAAATTTAAATGGAAAAATTAAAACAGAGAGAAATTCAATATGTTAATAAATTAAATATTAGGATATTTTTCAAATGTTCCGGAGAACGTTTTTTACATTGAATCTGCGAATAATTCGTTCGAAATTGAACCGTTTTTAATTCTGTTCGCTAATAAATATCAATACTGACCACTAAATGGGATTCAAAAGTCGTTCAATCCAATCCGGTGATAAAGCTGTTCACGTTCTAGATATACGTATAATACGATACTATTTTACGGTTTACTCACCTCGCAGACTTTTTTTTTCTTTTTTTTTTTTTGTTATCAAATATTCTTTAAATTACGCACGTGGGTTGAAATGATCGTGCAAATCCGATATACAGGTTGGCTCAAATTCCCCACTCCTGCAATGTCTCCTTAGTGGAACTATCAATCCGTGTGCGTACTAAATCTGTTACATAAACCCAAACCCTACCTCTTGGCCCATGCCCTGTAATTGGTTTTTAATCGACAGCTTATATTGCTCCGTTTCTAAAGTTAACCCACCTGCACGTATCTCGTATCAGCGGGGATGTATTCGTGAATGATATTAAAAATGTAAGGGACGTGTCGAAATCACGTGTACATAATATTCGGATATTCCATGAAAAATTTTTTTAAATATTAAAATGTCTAAAAAATGAAAATTATTATAATTTTATTTCCTATAAATAATAGCACCTTTATTTGTAAAATTAAATTTTTAGATTCTTAGCAAAGCAAATTTACATCGATGTTGCATTTTTATGTTTATTCGCAAAATGTTCGAATAGTCCCATTTTTTGGTGAAATATGTCATCTAATTTTGTTAAAATTGATTATTGCCATCTCATCATTCTTTTTCTTCGTTTTTTCTCTCAACCATTTTTGGGGTCGACCATTATTTGAGATCATGTCTATTTCTTCATAAATTCCGAAAATAATATTACTAGAACTTGGAAATTCACAATATAATATTAGTTATATTTTTTAATACAAAATAAACATGATAAAATTTTTAATGTTTTATTTTTTATTTTTTTTCCAATTCTAGAATTATACATATAAAAAATTATTGATTTTGAGATTTTTTTGTCGGCGTTATTTTAAAAGAACGACACGCCTATAATTTTTTAATAAAATACTTGCATTAGCATTTTTCATTTTTATCAAGTTATAAATATGTTAGAAATATGAAATAATAAAACAAATTATAGCTAATAAAAGTTTTCTAGCGACTGATTATTACGTTTTATGAGCTATCAAAATGTCAGTTTTTTATTTTTTCAACAGCTTATAAAACGTGTGAAACTACAAATATTAAAATCGGCTCCATTAGTCACTAGATAATTTTGTTTTTATAATTTATTTTTATTTCATCTTAATACAGTATTCTCAAATTGATAAAAATTAAAAATGCGTAAACAACTTTTTTACCAAATATCCGTGATTAATTAAATAAACGAAAATAATTGATAATGGTTTTGACAAAAATCTATTTTCAATTTATTTTTCAAATATACATAAATATTTTTATTTTGTTTTATTTTAATTTTTCTTAAAGTTAATTAAATTTTATATACAAAACCCCTAAAAATCGGTTATATGGTGTCCTCTAAAAAACTGAAAATTTAATACAAGCTTAATTTTATTTTACTCTAACCTTATTTAAACTATGTTTTTACTCTGAATTGTCATACCTATACATTAAATGTCTGAATATTATCCTAACAGTTATGTATAGTTATGACATAAATATTATACCATATTTCGCTAAGAGTTATTTTAATGAAAAAAATACTTTATCATTGTTTCAAATTTAACACATTCACTAAGAGCATCCAATCTAACGATAAAGTGCTTCCACCTCTTACAGACTGCCTTTTTATATATTTACAAAAGAAATATATTATAATTAATTACCTATAAATTTTAATAATATAATTTAGCAGGGGTGGTGAACCAATTTTTATGGTTTAAATACGAATATTTTTCAACAAAATTTCCCAAAAATTTTCACATGCCAAAAAATATTCTTGATAAATATTAGCTAAAGGTCTGCATGGGCCAAAAAAAAAAAATGTAAACTCCGAAGAACAGCATGACAAAAAAATCTGAAAATTTACCATACCCGATCCGATAAAATACCGAATTAAATACTCAACCAGATTCAACCCAATAATCCAACCTGATATAAAAAAAATTTGCTGAACAATCAATGCTCTTCCTGAAAAAAATTATTTGATTCTAGTTCAAAAATATATGAATTAATTTGGCATAAAAACGTTGAAATTTAAAAAAATTATTTACACTATTATTCCGAATCCGGCTGATCTAACAAGATCCATCCTAAACAAACCCCAACTAACCCAATCCCACCTAATAAAAATTAAAATCCTACCAATAACAGAAACGTTCTAATCTGGCAATTTATAAAAAACAAACCGACCAGTATTGTAGGACTCTAATAAAAAATAAGGACGGAAAAATATAACTTATGCTTTACTTTATTTTTATTATTATTATTATTTTATTATTTATTTAATTATTAATATGGTATTATTAAAGATATATATATATTAATTGATATCTACTCAAAAGTATAAAAATAGTTTTATAAAAAAAATGTAATTTTTTTTTTCGCATTCCACTGAAATGTAATATATTATTATTTTATATCATATTATATTATACTTAATATACTCTCTATTAACTGTAGTAAGTTTGTATAAAAATTGTCTTTAAATATAATACATGTTTAGAAGGAACACGGCTTACTATCATATATTAACGTGGTATTCAAACTTTATTCTTATAAATAATCTAAAAGACTTGGATGGATTATCTGCTTTTTGTTAATATTCATTGAAAAACCAGAAAAAAAATTATTCAATGATTTAAATGAAATATTTCAGACTTCAAACACTATATTATATTATATACGTATAAGACTTATTAATATATTGATAAAATATTACAATATTATAGACGATTTTCCTTTAATGGTACGTTGAGATTTAAACAGTTTCTATGGAAGTAAGGTTTGCACTATAATAACTGTGGTAGTGATCAAAATTTAAAAATTTTTAAATAACGATTTGGAAAAT
Organism: Pemphigus obesinymphae; assembly: GCA_025469235.1. Taxonomy (NCBI): domain Eukaryota; kingdom Metazoa; phylum Arthropoda; class Insecta; order Hemiptera; family Aphididae; genus Pemphigus; species Pemphigus obesinymphae. Next base: position 12,080 of record JAIPRL010002102.1, on the reverse strand, counting down.
AATCACATTTCCGATTCCACGTATTTTTCATATTATGCTATGATATACAAATAAAGATACAAGGATTAAACTTGAATCTATATTTCATAGATAACCAATTTTTTTTAGATATTTTATATCTATAATACGATTGAAAACCCCTGTTCAACAATATAATATAATAAATATATATATATATATATACATTGTATTATGAATTGTATACAGAAAAAACAATGAATAACTTTTTTAAATTAACTAATAAACAAAAAGTCTAAACTTATCGTTTTTAAAAAAATATATATATTTCATACCTACCCATTAAGATAGATTTTAATCTTATTAATTACATAATTTGTATATTTATCATAATATAACTGGGACATATTAAACGTAACATGTTATAATATCGTGCCAAAAATGAAATTTCAGTAAAATGATAAAAAGTTTAATTAACAAATTAGATGGTAGCTAAGAGATTAAATTTTATCTCCAACAAGTTTTTAGCGTTGAACAAATAGTCTGCACACGTACTAATACCTGTCAATTGGCGAACGTTTTCAGAGCAAAGCATATTATAGTGTGGCAAAAATACTGTAAACAATAAAATATACTGTACTCGTCTATCAAACGTGTACAATGTACAGATTTTATCCAGAAGATTATGGATATACCAAATCAGTTGTCCAAAATCTGAGTAAAAAAAAATTATATAAAAATAGATAAGTTACTGGTTTATAATAATAATAATATAATAACTATTATAACTATATTATGTAACTAACTAAAAAAACAAAATTTCCTTCATTTTATACGCACTATATCATATCATTACATAGAAATCGGGAAGATAACAATAATATAAAGTCTATTTTAAATATTATCACACTCAATTCGACGGTGTGTACAGTTTATAATCTAGGACTAAACATTATTGCCTATGTTTCAAAAGCAATGTCATGAAATTGTATAATGTGGTGAAATGGATGATCGTCCTGGGGTCAGAGAGACCACAATATAGATAACGATGTATGGTTAAGACATGTCTCTACAGTTTATACAGTTATCAAAAGGACATAATAAGTATTACGTTTCGAAAAAGCCGATTTATATGTCTCATTTGATCACAAAGGTATCTGATACCACAATGATTACAGTGGTTATAATTATTCGTGGTTAAATTATGAAAATATTACCTAGTTATTAAGTAGAAAAATATATGTACCTATATAATAGGTATAATAATATTATATTACATATAATAATGTAATTATATATTTATTTCATATTATATTTCATAGAAAAAAAATGTTCATGAAATAAAATAAAAAAAGCACTTTATGTTACGTCTTTTTGGGAAACGTGTGATAAGGCATAGTGTGTCTCGAATATTTTCATTTACAATAGCAAAGGGTAAAAAAGGTTTATCTCGAATTGACACGAGAATCGAATAAAAATAATCCTCAGGATAAACGGAGACCGCCGCCATTTCGTTATTTTATAACTTTGCAGAATTATATGCACGTTAAATTAATTCCGAAAAAAAGGTCTTGGTCTAAATTGAATCCAGATAACGGTGCCGCCACTCATTAAGAACATCGTTCTAGACGCATAACCCCCACGAAGGTTTTTTTATAAAATTAATTAAATTTAGTTTTTTTTTTTTTAAATGTATATCTATAGGTCTCCGTAAAGTTTTTCCTACCGGCTACCACGTAATATTTGATTATATGCCATTAAAAAAAAAACTTACTTTTTTGTGATTTCCCGTATCCCAATGAATGCAAAATAATATCATATCACCGCGGGTTTATATACAGCACGAAAAGGATCTAAATCGCATTTCATTCAAAATTCACTTTTTACATCCCGTGTGTTCCTCGATTATACATACTAATATTTATCCGGTTATCGATCAGATGGCGTATCTATATTTTGAAAGTAAAGGAACGCCGTTTGATTGCGAAACGCGAAATGCTCAATAAATTTGATAGCAAAATACAGTGCACATCACGACTAAAACTTAAAGTTATAATTTTAATGTACAGAAACACACTATAGAAATATGTAATGACATTTTCATCGTCAAATCTAACTATCTAATTTAGTCGATTGTCAATCCGATCCATCGAGAAGCAATCTGATTAGTAATCTGATTAATCAAAATATATAATGAAGAACTTTGAAATCCATTATTTTGATCGTTTGATTTATCACCTGGTGTGTGTCGATGAACACGCAGATAAATGACCCCGAAGAAAGTATATTATTGCGATTTTATAACCAAAATTTGAGTCCCTGTATGCGTTATTTGAACGAAAAACATGTATATATATATATATATATATATAGAAATAAAAGTTGTTCCAATATAATATCTACTTTACGAAAATTCAATATCTAACTTATTAATTATATTTTCATTTAACTACCGAACCACGACGAGAATGTATACATAGTTGGTGTGAAAGAGTTCAGTCTAGTTTATATATGAGTTACCAGTTACAAGGTTTTAACTAAAGTTAATTATATACTCTTGTTTGTATGAAAACCGAAAAGTTTCTATCATTCGAACTTTCACAATAACAAATGTTTTATGTACAATGTACAAATATTAATATGCACCTATTGTATAAATAAACATTTGGTGATTATAAATAATTATGATTAATAATAATAATTGATAGTGTTTATGTACCTACGTGAGTGGGACTTTATCTAAAATTCGGTAGATACCTATACGTTTTGTTCCAATGGGATGGGTGAAAAATCGTGTACGTACATTTAGCCCTTATAAACGCTCTCCTGAACAATTTCAAAAACACGAGATAGAACCTTTTCGAACGCCAAGCCCGCAAATTACGTCGAAACAGTCTTTATACTGTGTGATTCTGTAGTAAAATCGACTCGCTGTACATTGTATAAATGAAGTAACTTTAAAACATTACATAATATAACGATTCAGATTAATTAAATATATACCGGCTATTCAATGAAAACTAATGAAATTTGAATTTACTTCTACAGAAATTCTCAATTCTAAACAGATTTGAACTACCTACCTATATATATATATATATATACACTAAATAAACATATTATTTTTTTATTATTTATTCGATTTTAAAAATAAATTATTTTTACTTTAGGTAATTAATTTTGAAAAATAATATTTACGTATATATTATAACATATATAATTCTAATATAAACTGAAAATAATTTTTACTCTAATGATAAATACGGGGTTTATTTTCACGTGAAGAAAATGTCAATAGAATATTGCTCAATGTATTTATTTTATAATTATTATTATTATTTTTTTTTTTTTTTTTTTTTTTGACAGAAAATACTTACTTTTATACAAGATATGCTTTAATGATTGTATTTTTTTACAAAAAAAACGAATTAAAAAGAGTACTTTCAATTAAAATAATGATAATTACTTTTGTAACTATTTAGGTTAATTAATAAAAACATTGTTTTTTTTTATTATTTACAAAGGTTTTTTAATTATTATACCAAGTAAAAACAATGTAAAGTATATTAATAACATATTCGTACCTAGATTATAATATTTATTCTTTGAGGGGCCCTACACCACCATTTTTTTTTTTTTTTTATCAAAAATTACTTATTCTAATTCCAACAGTCCGGCCTAACGCGTACTCCGATAACAATTTTGAAAACCTATTAAAATTGCTCATTACTTACTCGAGGGAATGATCTAGTCAGATTTTTCATTTTCATATTTTACACTATAATTAAAACCATTTAAATATTTCAAAATTGTCAACGTTTGGAACATTAATTAATTAATATCATCTAATAATAACATTTAATTAATAAAAACAATTTTTAAAATGTGTAACGATTATTCCATCTTAAATGTTATGGAAAATTTAAATACTCGTATTTTTTAAAAATGAAAACTGATATAGGTACTCTCTGTGAAATTCTGATAGAATTAAAATCGTCTATTTGAGTGAAAAATATACATTTGTTCGTGGTTATAAAATAGATAGCTGACATGTGTACGCGGGTGCGTATAATGGCTCCCCGTATACTTTTGATACGGGTTACTAACACTAATGACCATGTACGCCTTACACAAATACAAAATCGTACAAGAAAAGTATAATAAACTGCCTAAATATTACTCCTTAGAACCATATGGTGTGGAGGCCTCTTAATAATTTTACTTTGTGTTCTACAAATATTATAAAAAATTTACTTTTACAAAGGTTCATGGTGAAATAAATGTTTCGGACATAATATTTTATTCTAATAACACTATATTTTGGTGTTGAGTTACTTGTAGAATTATGTAGTTGTTTAACACTGAAGATGAGAACATTGTTTTCGAAATACCTACGTATTTGTTAAATAAAAACAAATTCTTTTTGTAGAAACTGGGTATTTATTTATATTTATCTAATAACACTACACAAAAATCTGGTCAGTAGGGGGTGGGCACCCTAGACTTTTATTAGAAAAATTCTACTTGACTCCTAATATCCAATAACATACATACATAAAATACACTTTCGACATTGGTCAACAAATGTTAATGTTTTAACCCCGTAAATATGGTGCTGTAGTAAATAATTAGTGTCAATATCAAATTTTTGGAATTATAATTTTCCAATATAATACAATTTTCAGTAGATTTCCTTTACGTTTAATAAAACTATTGGGTATAAAGTACCAACTAGAACGAATTTTCTATTAGAAAGCTCTAGTACACTTGAATATTTTTACTTTACTCTTTATATCCTTTTATTTATTGGAAAGTGTATAGATACATAAAAAAAGTATTGAAATAAACACATTATTATAAAACAAATACATTCCACGATACGATGAAAATCAAAATAATAAATAGCCATAATTTTTCTTTACTTTTAAATTAATAATAACAATACATTATCCTGACTGAAGACCAAACAGAAGATAGACTAAATTCCACCATCTGTCAAAACATTTTATTTTTACATAATTATTATTATTTTAGTATAAAGTTTTGAATTTTTTAATGTCTTAGAATGTGTAATATGCTTTTCTATGTAAAAATGTATTTCTAAACGAAATTACTAATTTTTATTTTACGTTTTATGAAAATTTTCATAATTTTAATTCATATTCTATATTTTATCCAGAGTTAAAGAAAAATTACAATTTGTTATTTGTATTATTTATTCATTATATTTATATATATATATATTATTTTTTATTGTTTATATTAATTTAAATCCAATATTACAAAAAAGAAAATCGATAAATGATACCTTCAATGTACTTACTTTCCTAAACAAATTTTCTACCGGAAAATGAGTAAACGTATAACGATTGGATAAAATCTTCAAGACAAAAGTTATTTCTAGAATAAAACAATTTAAAAAATATATAAACATCATTTTAAACCCACTAGCTTCCTCGCTCAGGACCTATAATGTATTTTTATCGCATATACGAATCAATAAATACTTACCTGATTATTATTTTGCATTTTTTGGCAAAAGTTAATACTTATATTATTATAATTTTAAATTTAATATCATTTCCCTGCAACATATTATATACTTTTATACTTATTATTATTTTTTTTTTTATGCAATCTTTAGATATTTTCCATTATACAATCATTTTTTATGGCATCTTTTACTGGCATTATAGACAAATTTTAGGTCATAAATTTCAACTTTTTCAAGTTATTTTTACAGTTTTTTTTCTTATCAACTTCCGAAACTTACATCCTACTATTATAATATAATATAACGTATATGTTGAGTGTAATTTTTATATTATACATTATACATATATTATATAGGGGTACATGTATAATATAATATACTCATCAAATATCAAAAAGCAATGCCGACGATATCGTAGTAAAAACAAAATAATAAACATTTGTATGATATAAGTTGTTTAATTTTTAGTTTGATCGTTATATAGGCATTTCACTTATATATTATACAATATACACGTTTAATAAAAATTTAGATTTCCAATAAATATAACCATTGTGTCTCTACCCAAAAATATAGAATATTTAATTTAAAAATATATATGCTAAATAAAATCAGATTCAGATTTTTTTTTATTAAGCATTCCATTTAATTTCATTCCAGAAAAACACTTTTTTAAATTACAATAACTCAAAGAAATCGCGCTCTAGTAGCCAACAAATATAATAAAATATTAACCATACATATAATAGTTGTATTGGCCAATTACAATTTGTAAAATTACAATAAAAAATATAGTAAAAATACAACTTGATTGTAAAATGCCAGTATACACCATATAAGTAAGTATACAGTGTATGTATTATTTGTACACTGTATAGTGTATGCAGTTCAGTGGCGTATTAACGGGGGGGAGAGGGGTCCCGAGTTTTAACCCCTACCCCCCAGAAGCCAAAAAAATCATCAAAATGTATCATTTCTTTTTAGGACCTTTTTTAGGCTTTCACTGAATTATAACACCTAAATCCCCCCCCTTTGATTAAAATTTAAAATGCGCCACTGATGTAGTTTATAAGTATTATTATCATTGATTATATATTACTATAGATTGGCCACCCGTATATAGGGTCGTTATAAATACTACGGGTTACGGCACCCAATAGTGTGTTGTTATCATTATGAACGTACGAGAGAATGTTATCATATAAATTAATATAAGAATGTCTGATATTAGCTATATTATTATATACTTTTATAATTCATATATTTAGGTACACAGTTATAAATAAAAAATCACAATACATGGTATGTTTTGTCAATAGTAATCTCAATTTGTCTTGTTATTTTCTTAATTTTTTTTTTTTTTATAGTTTTTAGTAAATTTAATAACACTGATGAATTTAGTTACGTTTAGATAGTAATAAGTTTAACCCATCTTTTTTATTTATCATAGGAACCACTCATTTTCTCGTAAACATTATTAAAAACCTTATATAACCTAACCTAACCCATAATTACGTAATCTTCATATTTTATCGTTGTATTTTTACAAATCCATAACCTAGGGCATTAATTTGTTTAAAGAGTTCTTCAAAATTATCTGTCTCCCCTTTTATTTTACTATTACAGATGATTGCGTTATTTAATGTAGATTTAAAATTATTTAAAAACTCACTGTCACTCATGATAATATCAATGTATAAATTTGTAGATGCACACAAGTGTAAAAACCAAACTACTAAGGTGAATCTTCAGATTGTAAAAGTATTTTTTGTTACTATACAATATGTGTTATACAATAATCTGATAATAATGATAATGATAATGATAACAGTGATAACACACTATTGGGTGCTGCAACCATGTAGACCTTATACTATTTTTAAGTTTTTTTTTTTTTATAATTTAGCAAGAAATAAATTTGAATTTTAACAAACTTTAATAATTGTTTAAAATTTAATGGTATAACCTAATTAATAGTTTTAAACACCAATAATTTTTATTAAATTTACTTTGTTTAAAATGGCGATCTTGGATTATATGCAAAAATTAAAATTTTTATTAGATATTAGTTGTAAAAAAAAATATATAGAATATAAGAATTGTAGCACAGATTTTAAGTAATTATTACAAAAAAAAACTTGAAAATAAACAACAGAACATAAGTTATTGCATTTGTCAGATATTCATGAGTCACTATATTAAAATTGTTTACTATACCTAAATGTGTGTATTTAATTAAAAATGTATACAAAGTATGAATATGTTTATTATATTATAAGTCTTTTTTTTTAGATATTAATAATTATTTTTATTTTATGTTGTTAATATACCTATATATATATATAATAAATTATTATTGAACTGAACTACAAATATTTAAATAATATAAAACCTCCATTTACCCTTACGTTGTCTTGTACATATGCAGATTTCAACGGACACAACCAGACTATTAAGACTTTGTGTTGCTACAGGCGATTAAATCTAACAGTGCATTACACACAACACAATTTTTCGAAACAATAAATGATATGTTCGATTTTTCTAGTAGCAAAAACTTGTACGATGCAAATTCGAATAGACTCCCTATGAGCCAACATAATTCTCAAGTATTAAAAAATTAAAAAATACACACACACTTTTTGAAAACGCTGTTAAAGTTAATTTAAAAAATAAAAAATCAAGTATACCACCATGTTTTATTGGAATTAAATGGAAAATAACAGCTCTTATAAATCTATATGAATAAGAAAAGTTATTAATAAAACAAAATCTATTAAATAAAAAATACTTTTTAATGACATATTAAACAACAGATTAGGTAACATAAAATTTATTAGAAAATCTGTTTTCCGTAATTCGACAGAAGAACAGCTATAATAAAATCCAACTGCATTCACTTTTCATTGTGGTTTCGGTACTATTTGTTCTTATAGCTTAATAAAATGTTCGAAAAATTGTAATTGTGAAGAAAATAGTAATACTTTTTCAATATTGACACTTAATTACATTGAATATGCCTATCGAAAAATGGATTAGTGTTCGAGTCGAAATACGTAGTTCATAGAGAAATAAAATAATCATAATTGTAAAATTAATACATCTCTATTTTACAATAAAGAATGTTTTGGGTGTCATTTTTTTTCATTTATATTTTATATAAGTCCCACTAACTTGCCTATTATTATATACTATATTTTTATGTAAATACATGTAAACCGATCTAGACTGCAAAAAATCAAACAAATTGAAAAATTTTCCTAAATTCATTCTAAATTATTCATCGTATTATTACAGTGAAATCATACAAATTAGTTAAATTATGGATAAGTACATGAAAAATAAATAGATTATAGATTAGAAAAAAAAGCATTTACTATATTTGAAAGTTATCAATATCTAAAAAATAAAATAACACTCGGCTTTTTTATTAGGTTCTTAAATTTTAATTTTACTATCGAAAACCATAGATTTATACCTAAATTAAGAGTAAATTAGGTAATTAAAGAGTAAAAAAGATATAATAAAAATACATTATACAAAAGATAAAACGATACGTGGTGAAAACAAAAATATAAAATTGTAGCAACTAGCAGATAAGAGTTATTTTATAATTTTTTTATTGTTAATTACAAATGTTGACTTATAAATTAAATTTTAACTTAAAAAGTTAATAAAAAAATATATGAGATAATTCGAACTTAAATTAACATATTTTTAAATAACTTAACTTATTGAATTAAAAAAATTCGTTAACTTGCCCAGCCTTGCGAATATGTAGGTACATTAATAGTTAATTAGGGTATATTGGAAAGGATGAAAATTATAAAAAATACATACTTATTTAATTGAATTATGAACAATTAAAATTGTTCTGATGATTTATTATTTTTTTCTATTACTGGTTGGCATAAGTTTTCACGTATCATCTCACTAGACTCAAAGTACAAAGATTTTTTTTACATTCCTAATTGCTATGTTTACTACCGATCATGTAAAGTTCAGTCCACTAGTCAGACCAAGAAATCTTGGTTACGAGAACCTTTCCTTCATCTCTACAGTAAGGCAAAAAAGGACTTCGTTCTTGACCCTGTGTTTTTGTAGATACAGATAAGCAATATAAAAAAAATTGTCATATCTCTATATATATATAAGTCAGGGATAGAAAACGATTTTAAAACAACATTTTTAAACGAAATAATTTCAATGGAAAAAATCAACTACGAAAATATTGAAAATCGAAAACAATAACGGAAAAAACAAAAAAATGAAATCGTAACGAACAAAAAAATACAAATACTTAATAATAATTAATAATATTAATTTTCAATAGAACTCAAATTGTTTGTATAGAATATTAATTGTTCTTAAAAATATGTTCTTAAAAAGCTTTTAAAATTTAGATGTAGGTGTAGATTTTTAAGTATTATCCTTTTTATTATAAATATTCAAATTATATTATAGAACATATACATTATAGATATCAGTTAGATATTAGGTATACTTCTTGATTTAAATATTTTAATTTTATTTCCAATTTTTCGTTTTTTGTTTAGAATAAAAATTATATATGCGATGTGTATAATTGAATACTTTGGGTTTTGGCCTTTGGGTGGGTGTAAAAATATTAAATATATACAAATGGAACAATAATCTGTGGTATAGTTGGTTGTATATTTTTATGATCTCATAAGTTTTTTATCATTCTCTTATTCTATAGCACAATTTAGAATTTTTAAAAATCTTTATTTTAATTTTTAATTGCTGTAACATCTTTGTTAGATAATTTATATTTTTACAAAATCCCTATAAAATCGTATTTAAATATGGTTTTCAATAAATTTTAATAAAAGTATTTGAACTCTTTAAAAGTAATTTGTACATAAGTTTTAACAATATTAAAACACGTTCTCGCTTTTTATATGTAACTTCTCTTCTACTTACCATAGATTTCAAAATGTAAATATAATATGATAGATGAGTAGGTATATTAATTATGGACGAACATACAAGTAGAGCGGTATGACTTGTAACGGTCACTTCCATAGAATAGAGCGTGCCTATATTTAAAAAATAAAAAAACCGGGTCTTTTATTCACACCCCCCTCCATGTTCTTCTTGAACGTTCATTAAAAACTATTTCTATAGTTTTTTTAGTTAAAATAACTTTTTCATAGGTATATGTTTTTAAGTTTGAAAATTGGAAAATTTGATGATTTCAATCTCGAATTTTAGATGTTTAAATATATTTATTCAATATAACTATATATACTCGGTTTTAGTTTATGTTATCATATTATATTTAATATCATTTTTTCTCTTTTATGATAATTTTTGATCAAACTCTGATTAGAAAGCCACAAGCAGTTTTTTTTAACAAATGTTGTAATTACACAACAATAAAAATGGTATTGATATTACAAACATTTTAGACTGATTTATTTTAAAATGTTTTAATTGTTATATTTTCATTATTCAAAAAAGTTCTTAAAAATGCTTACACAGAACCCCTTAAAAATTGATGATATAGCGTTTTCTTAAGAGGTCATTTTGTTTGTTATTTGTAGAAATGTTTTTACTACCTAGTCAAAATGATTGATGTGGCATCTTCATAAGGTAGTCCAGAATTTTTCTTCTATTTTAATATAATATAAAGATGTGAATATCAAAAAAGATAAATTTTTATTCAAATAAAATAATATAATACGTTTTTATTATTACTAAATTTTGACGGTTGGGCGTGGGCACGGGATTCCCATATAAAACAGCGATGGTTTCTAAATGTTTATAAAAAAAAGTATTCATGAGAAGTATAGGGAGGAATATTGAAATAAATTTTAAAAAAACTTAAATAGAGTCATATTTACCTTAAATAAGTTTTTAGGGAAAACTAATTTCAATCTACATTTTTGTAGACAAAGAAATGTAGTATAGTATCTAATATAACTCATGAACTAATATACCTAATTTTAAAAATACAATCTATAAATAGTTATAAAACAAAACAATTTTAAGTATATTAAAGGTTTTGGTTTGCGCTGAAAATGATAATATAGTTGTTAAAATATATAGGTATACGCAGTTAAAACTTAAAAGTTAACTAATTCATATTATGATTTGGGTTTATAATAATAATTTGTAGTATAATTCACAAGTTCTCAAGTGGACTTTAGTAAATGATACCTATAGGTGAATAAAAAAAAAAAATGGTTTTTTCGTATTTTACTAAAATATTTAAAATAATACCCATGCACTAAATTTCTTCACATCATGTATTTTTTGATTTTCATATATTTTCCTGATACGTCATATTCAATATTCCTTCATCTATAATTGTTTTTAAATTAACAAATATAAACTATTCCTATCTACATTATTTTTGAAAATAACGAATATTGAACATGCGTTATGCTTTCTTCTTCCAAATTGTAGAAATAACTTATATAATAACAAAGATATTGTATTATAATGATCTCAATCTTTATCAGCGGCGTATTTAGAAATTATTTATGGGGGGGGGGGATGAAATATTAATCATAAGGTGACCGAGGTGATCATGCGGTTCACAAATACGGTGCGGGCGTGCTGTTATCTATATTCTATAAATAAATCGATTGAATGGAAATCC
>JAIPRL010002101.1:9467-66349 GCA_025469235.1 Pemphigus obesinymphae | reverse complement strand
CACAATATTATTTGGGAAATGATGGGAGAGTATATTATTATGATCGTCCATGAGTAGTAATATCGAAAATATAGTTCGATTATTATTATTATTCTTTCCAGATATAATCAAAACAACTTTTGTTATCCGATTTTGTATCTAAAAATAACGACCACCGGGCGATGGAAACATATATTCTCGGTTGATGGTGTGCCGTCGCACACTCGCACGCACAGGCACATGTCACATTTACGGCTACTGTATTTGAAAAGACACGAAATCTTATTTCAAGCGTACCGATGGATCTACTGATGCAATAAGAATTCTGAAAACTGATCTGAATTTGTCGTAAAATTTACTTGAAAACGACTTTCCCACTTTTTCAAATTTTGCCCCTTGATTTTCACAAAAATTGAATATGTCAGTTTTTGAAAGTTTAATTATACTAACTCAATTTTAAAGGAACTTAGGAGGATAAAATCAAAAATGTGGGAAAGTCGATTTAAAGTAAATTTCATGACGAATTCAGATCAGTTTTCAGAATCCTTATCGCATCAATAAGTCCATCGGTAGGTTTGAACAAAAAAATGTCTAAAATGCTATGTTACACGTGTGATAGAGAGAGACAGACAATCGCCGCCTCCAATCCCTTTAAGTTTAACTTTATGACTTAAGCAAAAACATTTATCAGTTTTATAGTAATTTTAAGTGCATTATAATGATCCTTGACCTTCACCTGTGGATTGCTCCTTAAGTAGTCATTATTCTCAAAGTGCATTTATTTTATCAAATAATAAATTTGTCAACTGTTATTAAACAATACAAGTATAGGTTTATTTCATTTCTACTTGATACATAATATTATATAGATTATAGGCATATTAATTCGTTTATTCTTTTTTAAAATTAATTTACAATAAATATAGTATGTATGATAATATACGTTTCAGAGTGATTTTTCTTTATTTAAAAGTACGGCATTAAACGAAATTATGAATTATTGATTTTCGATATATTTTCGTACAATATGGTAGGTATAATTATATTTTTTGTTTTTTCAAATTAAACTAACGCAGCTTTTAGGAGTTTCTGAAAACTATATGAAATTTATTTATTGCCGAATATAATCATCATACAAATGTGATTAATTGTAATTAATGTTAGAAAATATTGAAGTAAGGAAGTGGGTGAAATAAATTATGAGATATATAATATTATATTGCATATTGCAATATATTGCAATATAACAAGTGTATTATATTTAACAATACAATGCAGATTTATTTACGAACAAATCACGGTATAAATCATCTGTGTATATACATTGACATATAGGAAATATACTACTATATACAGAATAGATCACATTAAAACAGTAATCATACAAAGACAGAGATATTGTTGAGAGAATATTGTTTAATAATAAGAAAAATGTATTATAGTGTTTTGAAAAAAAATATGATATATGAATAAAAATAAGAAAAACGATAAAAAAAAATTATATAAAAGTATTGCAATTTATAAAAATAAAAATATGTAAATGAATCGGGTACCTATAAATATTATATAAATATTAAATATATTATACAAAAATATAAATAGCTCAAAAATAACCAATATTATTTTACAGAACCAAAATTTTAAATATTTTTTAGAAGACGTAACACAACAGAAATGAATTATATCCAAACAAATGCAGTAATCGTGAATATTCACCAAAAAAAATATTATAGTAATAATAATAATAATAATAATAATAATAATAATAATAATAATAATAATTGAAGGCCACACAAACGATATTATTAGGTAACCGAAGATCTTAAGTACAAAATAACGTTCGGAAACTCATTGTTGTATCATATTATTATAATATAGAGTTTTAAGTATATAGATACTTCATTATTGCATTTTTTTTCTTCAAAATATTCAAAAATATCGAATTAAGAACATTAAAAATTAAATAATTTCCAGAATATTTATACGGGAACGACTATTTTTCCATTTACTGGTCTCTATATTTCGCATGTATTTCACTAAACTATTATATACACACATATATATATATATATATAACTTTATAACTCCACACGTTTTATTTTATTTTTATATACGAATATGTCCGAGTGTTAAAATCTGTTTTTCATATCCTGTACACATAATGGAATAGTCAAATAGATATATTATTTTGTTTCTAATAAATTATATTTTTACAGTGCATGTTTCTAACCCGAAATCAACCGATTATGACTATATCATATCGTTAACATAAAATATCATCCCTGGACTTTGTCCCTAAATGTACTCATCACAAACGTAACCAAATGACATTTTCAATACTATATTAATTAGGTAATTAACAATATTTATATTATACCAGGTTATCAGGTATGTTTAAATATATCCGTTTATACCGCACAAACTTCATACACATCGGTATTTTAATTAAATTGTTATCTGGACTTTAAATACATCGAATATATTTTATATTTATATATTTAATGTTGGTACAATATGATCGTAAAAAAATCGAGAACTATATATATTTTTTTACCGTATCACAAGAATTCATAATTTCAAGATTAAAAATAAATGAATGCACTATATATATATTTATGTAATTAATATTTATTTTAATTCAATCTTTGTAGATAATAATTTTTTAACTATTGTTGGATTTTATGTTTTATTTTACAAATAATTAATTATTATTTTTTTTTTATAATAATTAATGTGATAATAAATGAGTCATTGGTTCTTATAATAAATTATTAGTATTATTATTATATATTTGTTTTAAATATGCCAACGAACTTTAACGCCTATGAAGATTAAAAATATAATTTTAAGAAATTTTAATTTTTTATTATTTTTTGTTTTAATGAAATAAAATAGCACATTTTTCTATTTATTCGTTTTTTTACTTTCTCCAATTGAATATCAAGGTTTTAACATTAGAATCGAACTAAAGAATTAATTGTATATCCAAAACCAAATTGTAAAACAAAAAAATATGGAATTAGCACGATCCAACTGAAATCCAAAGATGGGTAAGTTCGACAAAAATTCCCAAAAATAAAATTGGTCGAATTAACACAAAAACCTTTAGTTTGAATTTAATAGTTAACAACGAGTAGTTTCTACTTGTTAAATTGAAAACTAAAATGAAAAAATTTGGTTCACTTATCTAAGGTTAGATATCAACAAGATAATTATATATATATATCAACAATTTAATGTTAAGTTGTTAAATTTTATCATTATATTATTATTATTAGTATGGACTAGTTTATCCAATTATCTAGTACAAAATATCTACAAGGAAGTAATTAACTATTCAGTTTTGCTCGTTCAATCTGAGGTTTAAAAAAAATTTAGATCAAAGTCTTATTAGAAAAAATGAAGATTTTATTTTAAGTTAAAAAAAAATATTCGGATAAATAAAACTTATTACTCAACAATTTATTTTAGGTACCTATCAATTTTGGCTTTTAATAACTTCTTATTTTTTATTATAAATAAAAAATTAATTATTTTATAATATTATATAATATATACCTACCTTACAGATAAAATAATTAACTTTTTGATTAATTGACTAAAATTAATATAAATCTGGTCTTAATTTTAACTAATGAAGTCTTAAATAAATTAACTCTTAATTGTTAATTAGAAAAAACGTTCTATTTAATTTAATCTTTTTAGTTTCACTTTGCCATTAATTTTTCTCATACGTAACTGAGTTAAAAACAGTATATTTTTCATTAATGAAATTTGATTTCGAATCTAAAATTATTCAGTATTGTGCAAAGTACACAAATTAAAAATGAATTATTATATTGAAATTTCAAAAATATGTCAAATTAACTAATGAAAATAGTAGGATTTATGAAATATTTTGACTCAAGTGGGCCATTGTGAAAAATCAACTACAAACGTTTAAGTTAATAGAATTAAAATTGAAACTATAGTTAATTTATTTAAGTAGTTATGATGGGAATAATTAACTATATATATGAATTTAAAAGTTTTGAAATGTCTTGCATAATTTTGTCAAAAATAATTAAATCAGAATTTTATATAATCATAAAGTATAGTTAAAAATAAAAATAAATTTAAAACATGAAATTAATTTTTTTTATAATGTAAATGTTTTTATCTTCTTCTTCTTCTCCTTCACCTTCTCTCCCAACTATTTGGGGTCGGCCAATGTTTTTAATAAATACATAATTAATTATTATCTTTTTATGAATATTCGGTATATCAAAAAAATGCATACATACTTTTTAATAATAATCGAAATCTCACATGTTTCACAGTAATATATATGTAGGTACACTTTATTATTAATACAGTTATACTGTACATTTGGTGCATTTACTTACATCGATGTGATGAATAATTTTATTTGAATTTCGTAAATTTTAAATATTTTAAATTATAAAAAATTTTAATTTTTCATGTAAATCGAAATGCATATGCTAAAATTATTGATTATGATTTTGACTTTTACGTAAGCAGTTATAGTATATATTATATTTTATAGTCATTGGAGAAAATCGTTTACATTCGAACTTGTTTATAATATCATAAACATAATTATACAAGTAAGTTATATAGGTAAAGTATTTGGGCATCCCGTTATAATGTGGTTGGATATACCTATTTTTATTTTTTTATCAATGTACAACTTATTCAAATGTCATATAGATGACATTTACGCGAGGAATGCGTAGTATTAATAACGTATATAGTACATTATAAGTTAATTTTTTAAATTCATAATCAAACTGAAAATATTGACAGTTGACTTACACTGGCGTTATTAAAAAAAATATATTAATAATAATAATAATAAGGAAAGTCCTGATATATATGATGTTCAATCATTTTATTTATCAAATAATAAATTTAATATCCGTAATAAACGCATATTAGGTAAAACGGTGTATAAATCGAATAATTATTCTCATCGCCTATAGAAATTTAATTCCTTATTATTATTATTATTATTATTCTTATAACTATTAAAATCTTTACCGGTTTTTCTCATTTAACGAAAAAGTAATTACCAGTAAACACGTACCTTCAATACGTTATATGTTTTTAATCACTCAGTAGTCCACGAACCACCCCCAAAGTATACGCGTTTTGTCGCCGATCAGAGAGATTTTTCGGTCGATTCTTTTTAAATTTTTATCTCGTTTCGACTGCGGCGTTATTATTGTGCTCGTGCCACACGTGGCAGTACGTGGAAACTTGAAAAAAACACCTAAAAATACATTAAAAAAAAAAAAAACAGTCTATGATCTATAACAAAACTGCGAGACCACATACAATATAATAGGGTTTCACTTTTTATACCGTAATCTTATAATATGAAATTTTAAACGGATTTTATTGTGAGCTCGAGAAATCGGTGCGTCGGACCACGGCTGCGCGGGCACTGACGAGAACGATAAATTTCACAATAAAAAAATAAAAACACGTTACTCGACGAACCGCCAGGGTGTTGTGATTTGATAATTTTCTTAATTTTTTTTTTCTTCCATTCGTTGGTGGTGGTAAAATTACCGTGACGTAGGCGATACAATAATATTATACTGAGCCTTGCATGCCTCATAATTATTATAATATGGTACTTAACGAGAATGGACCTCAACTACAGGTTAAACAGTTAAAGTTCAGTTGGAAAGCGAAATTTATTGTTGGCTATTTAACTTAATTAGTTAACTTGATCTACTGTAAACTTATCAAATTATCTAGTTAAAAAAGTGTACGAGTAATTCAAAATCACTAGTTTATTTTTGTTTGTTTCAATAATTACAGTTTTTGTGTAAGTGTGTATGCAAAATAAATTTTTTCTAAAATTTTTTAACTTTTTAAAATTGTTTAGTAAAGGAACTTTTTAATTAACTTATACCAGGACTTAAACTTTAACTTTAACTAGTTAAATCATTAATAAATTAATTTTAAACTGCTTACACTATAAACATTTAAGATTCTGAGAGAAGCTAGGAATGTATTGGTTTTATATAATAATGCGTGTTTTCCATGTCTGTACCCAAAATCCGATTGTTACATGCAGCACTGTTTTCTAGTAGCAAATATCATCTAGTTGGTACTTTATGATAAACACTAGACAAACACGTAAAAAAGAAACAAACAAAAAATGAAGGAAAAACGATAAAAGCATGATTTCTTTAAATCAATTATAGTTTTTTCGTTGTAATTCGGTAAATAATGGTCATAAAGTCTTGAAATGGTTCACATATAATTTGTTTAAATATTATGTAAACGTAAAAATTTGTCCAAATGTTTCCCGACTTTTGGACTATTTATAACAATTTTCAATTATAAAACTTTTTTGTCATTAAAGAAATAATTTTAGATTTCAAGACGAACATTTTATATAATGTTAAAAAAAATTGTGACTTATAATTTTCATGATTTTTTGAATAACAATAAAATAACGCAGGTTTAACTTAAATATATGTTATTTTATCATTTCGTTTAATCATGTATTGAATTTCACGTCATTAAATCTAAAATTAACCATTTTATGACTTCAAATTTCTTATGCTACTGCTATAAATAGCTTTAAATTGATAAAATATTTTTGAAAAATGTATTTAATCAATACAATAGTAAAATACATACCTACATAGTAAAAATGTCAAGTCATTAGACGCATTTCCCTCTACCTCAAAATTCGAATATATTTCATATCAAAATAATACTTATTGTCTAATAATTGTAATGGCTATTAAAAAAATCGTGACTACCGATTTTTTAAATGTAATTAGAATGGCGAACTTTTAACCTTGTATAAAACATTCAGGTCTTAATAAGTTGAAACCTAAAATTAACCCTTTAATGAAATACTTCAAAATTTAAAATTGTTATATATAGCTCATCATTGAGGGGAAAATAAAAATAAAAATAAAATCATATCAATATTTAACTAATATATTTCTTACTCCGTTCAGAATCTAAAAGTTTCATGTATCGATTTGATAATAATAGGCGGCTTAACTTCATACTATTGAATGAGCATTTTTAACAGTTTTTGATAAACTTGTTTTTTTTTAAACAAAACTGGAAATTATTTAAACAAAAAAAGTAGGTTATACTAACATGGGACTATTTTTAAATTACATTTAAGCTGCCGGGATTTTTATTTATCAGAATTAAATATATTTATATATTTATCCTAACATAATATTGTAATAAAATCGCCTATATACAGGATCTTTCGTCTGCTTTACATCTATTAACTTCTGTATATACAGATACATAATATGTTTTGTTAAACACTAATAAAATATAGTTTCGCAATGAACTTGAATTATCTGAAGTTTCATCGATCGGTAGATTTCTTTTTGAAGTTTACTATACACCGCAGGGAATTATTCTAAACCCATTGTATATTAGTTGATTACTTGATAACATAATGTGTCAAAACTATTG
Source organism: Pemphigus obesinymphae (assembly GCA_025469235.1). Taxonomy (NCBI): domain Eukaryota; kingdom Metazoa; phylum Arthropoda; class Insecta; order Hemiptera; family Aphididae; genus Pemphigus; species Pemphigus obesinymphae. Next base: position 58,900 of record JAIPRL010002101.1, on the reverse strand, counting down.
AGTTCTTGTCATAATAGCTATCAGAGGCTTTATCAATTTAAATTGTAATTTTAATCAAAATTATTATGTCCAGATGAATTTTTCTTTAGTTTTTTAAGTCATTATTAGTCCATAATATTATAGATATAGCCTACATTTTTGTATGTAGTTAATTGTGAATAATACGTTTATACTAAAATGTGTCAATAATTAATACACCCCTTCCACTGGTTACAAAAAATGTATTACTCTAGGATATATCTTGAAACAGACAAGAAGTATATAGTTAAGCTTTAGAAGTATACAGAATATATGCATTTAAATTATTCAAATAAATTATGCGTAAAGATAAATTGAATAAATTAATTATTCATCAGTCGTCTAATATGAAAATTCAGAAAAAAAATATTTGTTAAATTCCCTTAAGACGTTATATTTATGCGATAAACAATATTGTAAATATCTTTTTTAGTACAAAATACGTTGAAGCTTAGCAACGGTTTTGCATAGTTCAAGTAATATTTACCTGTTAAGCTTTACTTAAGCTCGGTTTATCTTAGAAGGAATATTTTGGGTAGATATGGTATAAGTTATACATACCTAATCATGTTAATCACGTGTGTTTATAAAAAATATTTTTGAATATTTGAAATATATTAATCATTTATAATTATTTTAAATGTATAGAATAATTTTTATGATTTACAATTTCATATTTAAATGTGTATAGTATTCTGAAATACAATTTTTCGAGTTTAAAAAAAATTAAATTAAGTTGGTAGACAAAGATGTGTAAATGAAAGCTTATAAATTATTTTTAATGTTTAATGTTTAATGTATTTTTAGGCCTTGTTTTAATTTATTATGAGAAATTCTTTAGGAGAACGTGATATCCTCATTTGTTGTCTCCGTCTAACTAACTGATGATATACGAAATCATTATCTATACTTTGATTTAGTCTTTTATTAAGAAAATTTTATTTTGTAAGGCGATATAACTATTTTGAAAACCCATTAATTTAAATAGATATACTCGTATTTCTCTTAAAATTGATTTTAATTAATTCAAAATTAATTTATCTTAAATTCCAGAAAAACTACGACGCTATGACATAAATAATAATCTTGTCTATAAATTTAGTAATTATTAAATTTACTCTAATATTAAAAATGACAAAGTTTCAATAAAAATTCTGACCCTAAATATCGTATAGTATTAGTTGATTAGACGGAGACAACAAATACGGTTATCATTTCCTCTTGAGATTATTAACTCCATTTAGTAATATAATTAAAATGAATAATTTGCAGGTACTATAACCTATTATGTATAATATTCTTTAAAATGGAAGTTAAATACTTGTGCTATAAAATAAAAATAATAGTTCTTGTAGGCCTTACTAGTTTCTACTTTCTATAACAATTTTTAAAATATGATATCAATTTATAATGTACATTTTAAACATTTTTAGATTAAAATTATTGATCTTCATAAAATATATGTTCGAGTGATAATTAAAATGCACTGTCAAATACCATTGGTTAATGTCTATATTCAATGGATTAATCATAATAATATACAGAATTAAGAATTAAACTGTTATAGATAATTAAACTTCGACTTAACCATTACTTAATTGAAGGCGATAGGTACTTAATATTGTGAAAATGATATAGTAAGTAGGTACTACTTAAGTTGTAAATAAGTGAGCTTATTCTAAAACCAACATTGTCAATGTTTTTTTTTCATGTTTTTGAACATTTAATAACTTACTAGACGTTTTTTTGACGTAGCATAATTCCTAAATTTTTGAGAAACTATATGATTTATATTACATAAATATTTTTTAGTTAAGGCTGTTGGAGAACAAAATTCGGAATATTTTCAATCCATAATATATTGAATATCTATACGTTATACCGCACTTATACCTATGCAGTCGTTAATGCATATTAACTTAAGAGAACGTTAGCACAATAAATTTACAATGAAAAACTCATGAAAGCATTTCTCATTTTAAATAACTTACAAACATCGTAGAAAGATGAACTGAAAAATAAATTATAGATAACAACATTATCTAGTGCCCTATGTAGCCTTTTTTCGATATTTAAATTTCTTCAAAAGTTATATTTATTAAAAAAAAAAATCAAAAAAGTTAGTTTTTTAATAACTCATGAAACATGTTTAAATGTATATATTATAAAACAGCTACGTAAAGGGCTAGATGTGGTGTTCTTTATAATTAATTTTTTCTTTGTTTCATCTTTCTGCGATGTTCATATGTTGTTATAAATGAGAAATTCAAAAGTAATATTTTCAATAAAATCTTATAAGTTCATAAAAAACAACCACAATACAAAATTATATAGTAATTTGAACAATTATTATTCATTTTTAAAATTCATATAAACATTCAACTATTGTTAAATTTTTATTTCTTTTAAATTTTCTAAAAATGTCCTATACAAAACACTTAAAATAGCTGCACTGATATCCTCTTAATGCGCATTTCGTTAATACACATTCAACTTTCAAATGTATGCGAACTCAGAATTTGGGATTAAATATGAAATCGCATTACCGCAAAATAAGTTATTTCATTTATTAACTTATTTATGCATATTATCTTATTGGTATTGTATAGAATTTGGTAATTTTTTAACTCCCGCCAAAAATATTAATCCGCATTAAATCAATCGTTTACGCGCAATTTTTATTTCCGGAGTAAGAGTTAATTCGATTTGAAAAATCTAATTAAATATTTAATGCGCATTAGTCTTTTCCCCATAAACTTACTAATTTACTAGGTTGTGGAAATTTCTAAAAGAGAAATATTTTTTCAATTACTTTCAGTGGTTCGTTTAAAAAATTTAAACGATTAATATTCATTAACCTTTCTACTTGGCTATGTAGAAAAATTATTCGACGTTTTACAAATTAATATATAAGTATAATTTTTTTTAAAAACGTTCGTATTTGAAATAATTTTGATTTTTAGACTTCGTAATAATAATAAAAAATATGTATATCTATCCTACGTAACCTATATATTAAGCTAATAAATTCACACAAATTGTCAAATCAGTAATTAGACATCGGGAAGTACGTGCACTAATCATCCGCTTATTGGAGTACAACTACAAAGAAATAGGGAGGACGCTCCAACATGCGTTAATGAATGAATTACTAAATTATGAATTTATATAATTTTTTGATAACTTACTACTATCGTACAACATATTTCATTCTTTGTACCTATACACAGAGCCGGGATACTCGCTCGCTTCACTACTCGAACAGTCTAATTCGGAAATATCCTACGATATACTGTGAAATACCACGTCAAATAAGTAATAGGCAGTTTTGGGACTCATCTAGACATCTATAGACTCCTCTCCCACTACATCACTACTCAACTTTATTTCTAGTCTTTCCCTATTCTCTATGTTCCGTTTCACAAAAATCATACTTTATATATTCTGTTTTACTACTACTAATCCACAGTCCTTTACTTTCAAGAGCTTCCCTTCATTCTTCAAGTTTACCATTCACTTCCTCAGGACTCTCTCCTATCAGTACTATATCAACTGCCAACAGCATGTACTATGGTACCTCACCCTGCATATCATTTGTTCTTTCATCCATTACCAGGGAAAATAAGTAAGGACTAAAAGTCGAATCATCTCCTCTCTCTCAAAGCGGGAGTGCACTCCCACTCTGACCCTAAAATCCTCAGTTTCTTCACACAAATTTCTCACTCTTGTACTCGCTCTTTCATACATATCTTCAATAATGTTCACATACACCTTTGGTAATTCTTTCTTCATAACTGACCTCTTTAATATCTCTCTAGGAACCCTATAATATATAATAAGCCTTCTGATCTCTAGATCAATAAATACCTCATACAATTTCCTTTTCCTTTCTCTGTACTTCTCTACAATCTGTTTTATACAAAATATTGGCTACATTGTTCACCTTTCAGGCATAAATCCAAACTAATTTTTAGTAACAATTGTCTTGATTCTTACCCTTTTATCTATTATATTTTGCCAAATCTTCATATTGTGGCTCATAAGTTATATTCCTCTATATTTTCCATATTCCTGTACATTCCCTTTACCTTTAAATTTTTTTACCTGGAATTTTTTATAATTAATTAATTTCATAATTTTTACACACCGCTCCACACTTCCTCTTCCCTTATTAAATCCACCATACCCAAATTCCATTCTACTCGATCAATTGTCTCTCTTAGAAATTCTTCATTTAATAATCTCTCAAAATATTCTTGCCATTTCTTTATTACTTCTTTGTCCTTTGTTAACACACTCAAATAATCCTCAATATTTATACACAATATATTTCTAAAGTTTTTGGTTCTTTTTCTCTTTCCTTAGTCAGCCAGTATACATAACCTTTTATATAACTCATCATATTTCCCTTATTTAACTTTATTTACTGCACTTTTTGCTGCTTTATATAAACTTTTATACTCTACCCAATCCTCCCTATCTCTGGTTTTTTGCTATTTCTTAAACTGTATTTTCTACCTTGATATTTTCTCATTCACTTCTTCTGCTCACGACCATGTTTGCTTATTTTCTCGCATACTAGCTCTACTCTGACCAATGACTTTCTCTTAATTTACCTAACTTACCTAACTTTTACTATCTTTTCCCACATTTCGTTAATATTCTCTACCATTTTCCACACTCAAATTTCCCTATCTCAATCAGCTTTTTTGTAAATACATTTCCATTTTCACCCATTATTTTCCACCACTTAATCCTCCGTACCTTATCTAATTTTTTTTTTTTTTTTGTGTACCTTCTTTTTTCTACACCAAATATCCATAACCATTAACCTATGTTGTGTTGTCACACTTTCACCCGGTATTTACTTACACTGTCCTTACAGTGGGATTACCTTGGGATTAACTTACACTGTTTTAGACCTCTTCTCTTTCACATAAAATAATCAATTTGTGATTTATTCCCTCCACTCTTATAGGTTATATAATGGTCTTCTCTCTTCCTAAAATAACTGTCCACAATTCTTACGCTGATTCGAAGTCAAGTGTTCTTTCTCCAACCTCATTCCTTTCTCCAAACTCATACTCCCCGTGTACTCTATCATCAGACTATATGTCCATTAAAATCCCTAATTATTATTATTATAACTCTTTACATTACTTCATCCATCTCTTGAAGTAATATCCATCTCTTGCCATAACTATTCATTCTAACTTTTCTCACCTCCCACTTGTGAAGGATATATAAGTACTATATTTAATACTATATCCTCTAATATTACTCTCACTAATATTATCCTATCACTTCTCCTAGTTATCTCTACAACTTTTAATTTCATTTCTTCATCTAAATCACTCCTACACCATTCCTTGTAGAATATTTCCATAGTATTAGAAAATTATCATACTAAAAATAAAAACTTTAATAGTTCGTATGATCATTTTCTAATACTATGGAAATATAGTTTGAATAGGAGTCTTCTTTTCTTTTACCTTATCACCCAAGTATCCAAATTTCTATAAGGAAATTATTATACAAACTGTTAATGTTTTTTTTTTACATTGTAATAATACGTATTAATATATTCAATGATGGATTGTTATAAATTATTTTATTATATTATTATATTTAATATATATTTTACTAATCCAATATTTTGTATTATAATTCCTATATTATATAATTCATTTACTGCTGTAATTTTCACCACACAAATTTATAAATGTTTCGTAATTTTTCTTACTTGGCATAAGTTATACTAATTTTATAATAATAGACGAAATTAAACCTTTCAATGAATGTAATTGATTTCAAATACGGAAATTAAAATATGTTTATTTCAGAAATGTTTGCTTTTCCCAGTCGTATGTATATATAATATGAATAGTATTCAATAATTTGCATTACTTATTATAATATTTTATTTACATCATTTTTATGATATATATATATATATATTTATTAAATATGTATACAAAAAAAAAACATCTAAAACCGTCGAAGGACTTTTAATACAATTTTAAATTTAATCATTTTTAATAAATAATAATTTTAAATTTGAATATTTAAAAAAAATTATTCAAGAGCTAACTGAATTATGATGGAGAGAAGTGCAAATAACCCGTCATGCAGCGTAATTTTACATTTATTTTTTTTTTAAAGTTAAATAATTTTAAAATTTAAACCAATACAATTATTTAATTTTTAAAGGAATAATATACAAGTGTCGTTTTGTGAATTTGTTAAGTTTTATAACTATTTTTAGTGTAAATGTATGCTTGGTTTTATAAAGATTATAATGGTTTAGAAAAACTTTCGATCAATTAAGAAACAAATATTTTTATGGAGATATAATTATTTTTGAAATGATGAAATAAAGGACGTGGTAGAGAATGGTGAGGTCACCCATGAATGATTTTTCGTAGAAGGTAAAAACAATAGTACATTCATAAATGCAAGGTAATTTATTTAGGAAGACTATAGAATAATTGTATCTATTGTATACACCTACGAAGAGAAAGAAATTTTAATTTCCGAACAAATCTTTAATTAAAGTAATTTGTCATTAATTTTTTATTTATATAACTATTCTAATGTCGTTAAAATATTTCTTTTTTTTTTTTGTGTGTACAATAAAGCTGGTAATTTCTTTTAAATTGAACTGCACAGACATAGAAAAATATACCTATCGTAGATATATGTACAGGTACCTATTAAAATTTGAAAACAAAAAATTTTATTAGTATTTCAAATATATTCAAGGAATTTTAATGATAATATATAACACGAAAAATCGCTAACATATCATTTACAAATGTATATAATATATTACTTATATTATATGTATATTTATAAAATAATAGTTTAGGTATAGAATAGCCAAATAGTACAGAGTATAATTAAGTTGAAAACTGCATTTTAAATGAGTTATAATCCTAAAAATAACATATACCTAAGTATTATTTTTTAATTTATATTCTTAGAAATAAATCCAAAACTGCATTAAAAAATTTCTAATGATAGTTAAAATCTCATTATTACTTTTCTAGCCAAAAAAAAACTAGAACAAAATCTACCAGTTAATTTCTCATTTAAATACCTATGTATATTATATAAAATTAAAACGAATAAAAAAAAAAAGATTTATACTTAGTTTTCAATATCTAACAATGTATTGAACCCGTCTATATTATATATATATATATATTTATAAATAAAATAGTGCACAATTAACATGAAATACAACATGCAATAGTATGTAAGAATAATATTTGTATTTTATTGTAAGATTTTAGTGAACACGGTAAAAAATTAACGAATGATATTATTTTATTAGAAAAAAAAAGGGATCTAAATACCTACAAAATATTTGAACAGTGCCTATAGCTAAAAGAAAATATGTTCATTCAAAATTTTTTTTCTTATTGCAAATTTTTGTAGATTTTAATTATTCACATCGATTGACATAAAAATACAAAAAATATTGTAGGTTTATTAGCAAGAAATTTTAACTTTTGGATGTTTTTAACGGTTATTTTTTAGTTTCCCAGATTTTTAGTAGTGTTTTTATACTTATTCCCTTTTATCCGGGCACCGTCCAAACATATATTTTGAATTTTATAAAAACTACCTTTAATGTTGTTCAAATTCTTCACAAATGTACCCGATCTACTTCAAAATATCATAGAAATAAAATCAAATTAAGAAAAAATTTGAAAAATATGTTGAAGATGCAGGTGGCGGAAGCATTTTGTTTGGTTTTTAGACAGGATATTGTGGTAATATTATTTTAGATTTACAAGTAAAAAGAATTTGACAAACGATTTTATGTTTAGTTTATTACCTATATTAGGTACCTACAATATTATTTTTAGATTTATATAAATTTTCCGTCATTATTGGTAGCTTTTCTTTATGTTTCAGAAAACTACTGAGAAAATGGAAAATTATCTCTTCAAAACCTTCAAGTGTAAATTAGTATGAATTTACTAACAAAAACGCTCTTTATTCCAAAACTTTTATTTGATCAAAAGTTTGTTTCCAGAAATAAAAAAATACTATTGTCAACCGAGAGATCACACATCTAATTTACATTAATTCCATCTATATTCATACGCTGTTTCGAAAAAAAAGATTCTCAGTTACCAATATTATAAAAATTCATTCTTAACACCAAATTATCAATTATTATATGGACATACTTTGATGTTGAAATAAACGAATTCTTATAACTATTGAATGATTTACTCAGAAATAAAATGTTCTGAATCAATATTAAGGCATCAATATCTGACATGTACTCTCTATAGAAGAATTTGGATATACCAAAATGGAACCTTGTTGTTCTGAGCGCTCATTTTAAGACTTTTTTAAAACTAAAAGTCAAAAACGACTCTACATTATATACGATTCTACGATATACTATATTTACGTCTATTGTTATACAATAACTATAAATTTATTAAAATTCTTCGTAAACAAAAAAAAAATAATGAACGGTCAGTAAGGAGTGGAAGAACTTCACTCGTCAGGTATGATAATGGTGGCAGATATATTGAATTGGAAAACAATGACAAATATTTTCTTTCTATAAAACGATATTTTAATATTATAAACAGTTTTCTTGAGTTTTCTTAAGATTACCTAGTGCATTTGTTGTATAACAACCAAATAATAGGTTTTATAAAAACGTACAATAATAAATAATTTTAATATACTCATAAACATATATACTATTTTATTAATATATGTCATATATTAATACGAAAACCAAAGTTGAAAGTGCAAAAAATTATAATATATAAAAAGAGAATTGAACAGTGGACTGTGCGATTCTGACTGCAGAGTAAATTCATTGAGCTACAATGGAAAAGAAAAATATTAAAAATCTAAATTTAAAGAAACACAATAAACCTACAAAATTTAAAATTCACTGTTTTGTTTTACACAGAAAAACAAATATATATTTAAAAAGAAAAAAGTGCAAAAATCGGATACTACAGTAAACTAAAAGAGTTACTTTATTATTTACATAATATTACATATATATTGTATATAATATATTAAGTATATATTATATATATTAGTATATATTAGAATCCGAAAGGTCACCACCCTGAAAAATTTTATAAGACTTTATAAAAACAATGGATTTAGTCGACTGAAGTTAACTTTAAACTGAAAATGTTGATTTGGCCGCCTGAGTTAATTTAGGGGTAAAATATGACTTTGCTACCCTTTCTCCGTTAGTTTTACCTCTGCACAGGTATCTAGTTTAAAATATTAAAATTCTTGAAAATTTTATAGGTAATATATTATATTGCTCGGGGCGATTATTATTCTGTTTTTCACTGTATGCGATGGAGAACAGCTGAGTTCCGCGTAGTTTAAAGCCAATACTGAAATACCAATTGCTGTCAGTAAGTTATTATAATTTCTGCTTAAATTTTTATTTAACAATATTTATATAATTAATATGAACATTTAGATTACATAATTATACGTAAATAGTTATTGTTAGAATTTAAATTTGTTATATGTAATATCAAAATAACCGGTAAAAGTTCATATTATATTACGCGAATATATATTGCAAATCAAAGTCAAACGTACAATTAACATTGAAATCATATTATATTAATAGTTATGTCATAATATTTTAACTAGAAGCAATTAATAGTATTATTGTTCTAAGAATAATATTATTGATTTAACATGTACAATAATTATATTAACAGTTGCAGTGTTTGTACAAAACTTGAAAAATGTGTGGTTAATAACAATTCGAATATAATCGCGAGTACACAAATGAAACAACTAAACAAGTATATTATGTAAACACAAGCGTATAAATAAGTGTACATATCATATACAAAATAAAAAGTACACTTTTATAATGATTTCAGAGAAAAACTGTTTCCCGTATGTTTCGTAAAACTTCGAGGTAGGTACCTGTAAACAATTTTTATACATACGTATAATATCACACCAGAATAGTATATTTTCCCGTCTATTTTCTAATTCATTTTTAATGCTGACCAAAATTCATATTTTTGAAAAAAAATTTTAGAGGTTGGATTTTGTTCAAGGACACTGAATTAAAATTCACTTATTTTGGTTTTTCATTTTGAGTCATTATTGAAGGAGATATTAAGAATAAAATACATTTTTTTTCAGTTAATTCTGAGCACTACATAGTAATACCATATTAATACATTTTGGACATCTTGATGGATAATTTATTATACTTGGACACTTAATATTATTTTATATTAGTCCGATTTTTATTTTTTATTTCATCTTATCCGGCTGCAAAATTTACTAAAAGATGACGTTATTGCATTGATGATTTTTAAAATGCATGGACGCGCCGGCGTTCATAACAGTAAAAAGAATAACAATTTCTGATGTCGAAAACCCTACGTTAGAGTTAGGACTTTTTTTCAGTACTTTTGCTAATAATTAATATTATTAAGAACTAGTAAGATTATCATATATTTTAACTTTAAACATATATTGTAACTATGGGTTAGGTTAGATTAGGTAGTAATATATATAATATATTTATATATATATATATATATATATATATTTTATAAATAGTAATAAGTCACTTGACAAAGACTATGGAAATTGTGATCTCTTTAACTTTGTAAGCGCGTTTTATGTATTCTTAAAAATGCTAAAACAAACCGATATGTAGACAATTCTAAAAGGCCTAAAAACCGAAATGATCGATTACATTCTCCTCTTGGTCGAGTATTTTCAATATCGTATATAAATTCGAAATTTTAAAATTTAACCTCAAAAATCAATATTTAGTTTTTATAATAATTCTGAACCATCGTGAAGGGAAATGAAATTACAAAATAACAGTTATTGTGTATTGCTTTGATAAAAAATTATCAGTGTAATGGCTGTTTAAAAATATCCTCATGTTGCAAGTCATTTATTTTTGAGGATTACGGTTAGATACTCTGTAAAATCATTTCTTTTTTACTATATATGTATAATAAGATATATTATTAATTATTGTCAATTATTTAAATAAGCCTTAGCCATATTTTTTTAATTCAATTCAAAAAAAATTATTGTTTCATATACTTGTATAATATTTATGTGTAATGGACGTAAGTTATCAAAATTCTCTTGAGTTTGTCAATAATTATTGTTATAACTTATAACTTTTGATAAAACTAGAATTTATTGTTAAACAATTTCGAAAATAAATAATTAGTTTTAACTCATAGAATTTTTGTGACCCTGCAATTTTGAACGTATCATTTGGACATAATATCATATGAACTAGGGAAGCGAATTCAAGTGCCGATTGAAGCAACGGGGCTTTACCTGCCACCCCTTTCCATAACAAAATTTTCGTACTATTATAAATTCTAAAATGTTATCATTTTATGGGTAAATTTTGTTTGAAATTATTTTCTTATATTTTGTGGTATACAATCGTACACAATATAACGCATATTAATCATCAAAAACTACTCTGTAAATTCCAGTTTTATTTCAATATTTTTCTGAATACTTATTCATGTACACAATATTATTGTTTATAACCTATATATACCACTTTTTTAACGTGACTATTTTACGTAACTATAAATTTAGTTTTCGAAATGTTCTTACAGTTAGATTTTCTACTTTACCTGGTAGGTCCACTACAATATAAGACTAAAATGGTGTAATCACTTCACTTATCAGACAGAATACTCTCGGCGGATGTATTGCATTTGAAAGCAATGATAAACCAGTGCGTTCGAAAAAACGATTCTAAACGGATCATTGGTGCAAGTATGATTATTATCACTGCCAGTTATATAACATTCAGTTATAACACACAGTATTAGGTATTCGCCGTAAGAACAAACCTATAGCAATACAAAATGTGATTGAGTGTGACTTTACTAATTATAATATAAGCAATATTTATTTACAATAATTAGGCGTAAAATATTACGTACTTTAGTACTTAACTATTATAGTAAAATATACATTCAATATAATTGCATGTCGTAATTATATATTATTATCCTATAGTCATTTTCTTTCGATTACCAATTAAAAATAATTTTAATGAACGTTATATATTATTAATCTGCATGCAATTAAAATCGACATGCTCAATGTATAATTTATGTACTTATATATTAATACAACAATTTACATATTTTCTGGAATAAGAACTATATAGTCATGGTTAGAAATGCTCTGCTGCTGTACACTTTTATGTTTCCACCTTATTATTGTAAACAAAACATAACTGGGAACGTGCAATAATTTCATAGGTCATATGGTCTTAGTACGAAAATAGGTTCTAAATCGTATTTTTTTATTCAACTGACATTTATACAGAAATAATATTAAAATTTAAGTACACATCATTTAAGCTGAAAACCAAGCATTTATGATCAATATTGTCTATTTACAGAGAAGTATAAGATTAAAAATTGCTCAAAGTTAAAAGATAACTATATATTTGTACATTTTAAAAATGTCGATTATTAGAACCAAACTATGGATTGATACGTTAGTATAAAAAAGTTATATCTCCATCAATCATTAATCGCACTCAAATGATACAATATTATATCATTATGAATATCCTCATGGCATTATAAATCACTAAACAATAAAATTAATACTACTAATTATTGAATAGTGTTCAAAATGAAGTTCTCACTAGTTAGTGCCCAACCTTGCAAATTACATGTTAATTGTTTATAACAAGCACAAACAATTCTTATTTCTGTTAAATTAGTCACATTGAACATTCACTCATTTTGCTCGCATGATGCTACCACAGAATAGATTAAATCAGAAAGGACACTTGAAATGTAAACAAAAAAAACCAGCAGCCATATTTGCATTTTTTTTTTTCAGGAACACAGAGGGAATAGGGAAAGGCTAGAAATAAAGTTAAGTGGAGATATGGTGGGAGAAGTGGAGAGGTTCAAGTATTTAGGGTCCGTTGTACAGAAAGATGGGGGTTTCGAAGAGGATATGAAACACAGGATTAAGTGTGGATGGACGAAGTGGAGAGAAGCGTCAGGTATTCTGTGTGATAAAAGAATCCCTATTAGGTTAAAAGGTAAATTTTATAAGGCAGTGGTGAGACCTGCAATGATGTATGGAACGGAATGTTGGGCAGTAGGTAGAAATAGATAGAACAGAGAATGAGTGTAGCCGAGATGAGAATGTTAAGGTGGATGAGTGGAGTTACTAGAGAGGAAAAAATAAGGAATGAGTATATCAGAGGTAGTATACGGGTAGCTTCGATAGTAGACAACTTGAGAGAGAATAGATTAAGATGGCTCGGGCATGTATTAAGGAGGGAAGAGACTGAGGCAGTTGTTGGTAAAAGGGGGAGGGGAAGACCGAAAAAGAGATGGGGGATGATAATGGCGAGTGATATGAGGAAGGTGGGAGTAAGTGAAGAAGATGCGGGAGATAGAGTTAAGTGGAAGTGTTGGACCAGGGTGGCCGACCCCAAATAGTTGGGAGAGAAGAAGAAGATTTAAAATACGTTTAGAAACTGAGCATTTAGCATGATCGCAGTCCGCAGAGTAGACTTTTCAAACTTGTTTTAATTTTTTACTCCTCGGAAAAACGGCCTCACTATCACTCTAATCTAATACATAATGTAAGTGTATACAAGTGTCATCTGGAGATTGAAAATTTCCGGAAAAATTGAGGGAAAAAAATCGATTGTGTAGCAAAATATATTACCTATACCGTGTTACCGTATTATATACCTATTATGTACGACTACCTTTTAATTATTTTCATTTTATTTTTGTATGTACAACAATTTTCGGGTAGAAGTCCAATAGGAGAGTTTTGGGTTAAAAAGATTTATATGTTAGCAAATTATTTTTAGATGGTACTTTGAAGAGGTCTTTTTTTCGATTTTCTCAAACGTAATAATAGAACAATCTATCTTTTATACAGTGCGGAAACCATAATTCAGAAAAAAGTAAAAGGGATAATAATAATATGAAAAAAAATTCAATAGCCCTAGTTTAACAGTTAGGTACCAATTTTTATTTATTTTTTTAATAATATTATACAGGCTACTCGTGGTTTCGTTTATGCAGTCGACCGCACGCAGTACACGGAAGAAGAAAAAAAAATACAAACTACATTTTAGTATTTCACATCTCGTTAAAGATGATGAAGGACGTGCGCGACAATACTATAGTGTTACCGCATTATAATAGACGTAACGAAGGAGCTTTTGTAAACTTAATTACCAAACAACATATTATATTGTCCGATTGATGACGATTGTAAATTCAAGAACTATTTTACATTAACAATCATCATTGCGAACGAATCATAAAGTAATGGATGTGAGTGCGGACGTGAGCTCACATAAATTTGCCTAGTCTTTTGAAAATGTTTTTTAATTTTGTTTAAATAAAAAAAAAAACTCAGTTGACTGAAAATTATACACAATACAAAATAGGTATGGGTACACGGCAAAAACAAATATGTACGGTCGGTCGGTGCAGTCTACCGTCCGACCAGTGGCCGCAGAGTCGACTGCGTGCAGAGGGTTCAGCCGGTATACGAGCGAACCGGTCGCATTGAATATAACAACTAACGAGTTCCCCTAGCACAGTCCACTGTCCAAACGAAACCTACTCATAATATATAAATTATATTTATAATAACTTCTATATACATAGTATATAATACTCTATAAGCGTGCATTTAAAATTAAATAATAACACAATTATTACAATCTTTTACACTGACATAGGATCGAGGTGATATTATAAAATTTATTTTTAAACAAAAAACATAATATGTATCTAAAACATGTTTTATAATTCAATACAAAAAATTTTGACACATTAAGTAGACGAAGAAAGATGAAAATGATATTAAATATAGTACAACAATACATTTGTTTTGCTCTTGTTTGCAAATCAGAAAATGAAGCACCACAATTTTGTCTATTTTATTTAGTAATTGTTTTGTTTTATACAACAAAATATAAAATACTAAAATTCTAAAACATATCATTCCATAGAAAATTACTAATATTATTTTTCGGTAAAAAAAAATAATAATAATAACAAACATATAAACGTACAAGTAATTTTGTTCAAATAGCATCATAGATAGATTTGACATAAGAACAACACAATTAGTATAAAAATTAAGAACTAATATTTTGTTTATTTGCAATTTAAACTAATAACAAATTAAAATAAATAATATAAAGTATAAAATAATTATATTTTTTTTTTTTATATTGAATAATTATTATAATTTATCGGTTAACATAAAATAATAAATGTGAGCTTTCAAAAAAAAAAAATAATAATAATAATAATAAAATAAAACAAATAATACACACTAACGTTTTATCTAAATGACAATTTAATTATATTACTATATTATATTTGTTCGTAAATTTTACAGTTCAAAACCCATATGAGTACACTGAGCATCGTAAGAAACAATATTAAATGTGTAAATGGCCTCTAGTGTTTTGATAAAAAATGAATCTTATAGTGCACAGGCACATTAATAAAAAGTAAAAAACTACATGAAAAGTTATTAAAAATACATTAGTGTCGAGGATTAATTAATATTTTTCTATATATTTATACCACGCTTGGTATTCAAGTCTTTTTATTTGAAGCAATTAATATTATTATATGTATAATAATACATATATTAATATATAATAATCATAAATTTTATATATAGTATAACTTGGTAATAAATTTAAGGTGGTCTTCAGATAGTTTGGTCCGTTTTATATATCGGCCAATAATGTTAATCAATGTGTTTTATCATCCAATTATAAATGTATGTTAATCTGGTTATAATTGATTTACCAATTGGCCATACCGGGTTTGTTGAGCGTCATAAAGTATATCTGACAACACGACCCACCTTTAGCTGACGAAAAGAATACCTGAAACAACAAATATAAAATATTTAACTAATATTTTGTTAATAATAGTCACGACACGAATTGACGTTTATACAAGAACTTAATTCCACCATGAAACAAAACCATTAAAAGAAAAAGTAATGTAAAAGATGAAAGAAAGATAGGGTTTCTACATTTTTTTTTGTTTAATCTAAATTAAAGTAAAATTATTAATTAATTAAGATTAATATCTTAAGTTTTTTTTCCAAATAAAAATGAATATTGTTACTATAGAAATCAGTGAAAAATTCTAAAAAAAAAAATGGAGGGCTATCAAAAGCGCGAAAGTAAAAATCGGAAACAAATATTTTGTGGAAAATTTGTTTTTAGGAATTATTAACTTCAGGAAATACAAAAATCAGGATTTTCTTCGGTTTGTATACATCCCTGAAAAATATCGATTCTAATATCCTATTTATATCCCAACCTGTTATTTTTCTGATTTTAACATGATCCCAAAAAAATTAATATAACCATTTTTCAATAGTACCAAAAATAGTATATATAGTAATTATATATATATATATATATATATAGAGTATAATTTGTTCACAATTAAGACCAACTTTGTTTTTAACTACGATGCATGTTTTAAATTAAGTACCATTTTGAAATAAAAAACAACAAATAAATATTTTCCAAAAATAATTTATTCACTTAAAAGACTATACTTTACTCTACTTTTCTACATAATTCCCATTAATATTAAGGCACTTTTCGTATCGTGAGACCATCTTTTGTATTCCATCGTCAAAGAAGGTTGCCGCCTGATTAGATAACCATTGCATTATGGTCGTTTTAACTTCATCATCATCGGTATGGCACTATGCCACCAGATGCGTCATGTGCAGAAGCAAATGGTAGTCACTCGACGCTAGATCGGGACTATATGGTGGGTGGTCCAATTGTTCCCAGCCAAAAGAAGTGATAAGGTCTTGGGTTAGATTTGCCGTATGTGGGCGGGCATTATCGTGGAGCAAAACGACACCCGCACTCAGCATGCCACGTCTTTTGTTTTGAATTGTGCGGCGCAGTTTTTCTAAAGTCTCACAGTACGCTGCTGCATTGATCGTGTTTCCGCGAGTCAAAAAATCGACCAGCAACACACCCTTTCTGTCCCAAAACACAGTACACATGATTTTCTGAGCAGAAATTGTCTGTTTGAATTTCACTTTCCTAGGAGATGATGAATGCCGCCATTCCATTGATTGCCGCTTTGATTCTGGTCTAACGTAGGCTACCCATGTTTCATTGCCTGTGACAATTTGGCTTAAAAAATCATCCCCCTCGTTACTGTATCGCTCGAGAAAACTCAATGCATTGATCAATCATTTGGTTTTGTGCTCCTCAGTCAACATTTTTGGCATCCAACGTGAACACAATTTCCGATAATTTAAACGTTCGGATACAATTTCATAAAGAACACTTCTTGAGACAACAGGAAATTTTTTAGATAAGGACGAAATTGTGAATCTTCTGTTCTCTTTCACTTTACTGTCCACTTTTTAAATCAAATCATCGGTAATGACTGAAGATCGCCCACTTCGTTCCTCATCATGAATGTTTGTGCGGCCATTTTTAAAGGTCCTAACCCGTTTCTGCACCATTCCAGCATTCATAATGTTTTCACCACAAACATCACTGATTTGGTGATGAATATCAACTGCTTTAAAGCCTTTAACCTATTAGATAGGATAATTTAGGTTTTATATAAAATTTAGTATTGAAAAAACGTTAAACAGCACGCACTTCGGAATCAGCGGGATTCTCAATAGGTGGCGCCATTTTAAAATCACGCTAACAGATATAGACTCAATCGGATGATTCCGTAATGACGATTGTAGCTACCCGGCGCGCATGCGATAAATAGCGACCGCAGTGCTGCGGCGGTGTAAATGAAAAACTGTACTTATTTTAAAAACATGCCTCGTATATTCCGCGATTATTAACTTTTATCATTAACCATTGCCCCTCAGTACAGAGTGGCTGTCGTCAGTTGTCACTGTGGACGAATCTGTTTAACAACCCCCACTGAAATAATGCCACACAGCAAACTTGAGCGCAGACATATTATCATATTGTGTTTTTTCGTAACTTATGTCATTAGTGGTCATGTCCATACAAATAGGTAGCATAATACTGCTGTGTATGAAATACATTTTCAGACATGAACTGCCTCCAGACGCCACCATATGCAAAAAACAAGGTTAGTTGTCATTGTGAACAAAATGTAGCAATATTTATACCTATTAGCTATTAACTATTAGCTTAGGTGTATGTTAGATATATTTTTTTGTTTAATTTAGCAAAACTCATAATTTTATTGTTGTATAAATTAAATTAAATTAAATAAAAATATTAAACAGGTTTTTAAAGGAAAAGTACTTACTTTATCATTTCGTTCGCAAAGGAACTTCAACCTCTGTGCTTTCTTGTGCATGAATACACCATCCAAATGACCAGTTTCTACACTTCGAATTTCAATTGCTTTGTTGCCCCAACCCATTATTTGGCCAGTCCCAATATACGCAACCGATGTAGGCATCTCACCCCATTGTAATAATATGTTCTTTGACATCTAAAAAAGTCTACAAATTAAAAACCAAAACCAAAAAAAAAAAATAAAACTAACAAGCATGAATACGATGAAATTACCTTTCCATAAGTATTTACATAAACACCCTCATTGTCATAGCACAATAGCAATTGCAGCCCATTAGAGTTTGGTAACACAACAATACAATGTGGCGCAATAGCTCCTTGAGTCTAATTTCAATAACAAATATACAAAGAATAAAAGATTTAATTTAATATAATTGTTTATATTATTCTAAATATAATACTAACATGTTTAGGTAAGTATATATCATACACAGATGCGGAGTCCAAATCTACGGCATGGAAACCATCAGCTGAACCATAGATCACTTTAAGTCTTGCCCCTTCTTCAATTGTCAAATCTACTAGTAAGGGTCGATGAACAAGGTCTCCAAAAGACTAAAATTAAGTATTACAAATTATATAAATTTTACCAGTTTACAGGTCTTTGGCAACATAAATAATTATAGAAAACAAATATTGCAATATTTACATAACAAATGACAATTCATAAATAAATAAATTATTTATTTAAAAATAATGAAATATGTATCAATAAATTGTATTATGAGTTGGGTCCGGGCCACACAGAGCATTTTCAACATGTGCGTTAGTAAAATCCTGGTGTCAATACAATATGACAATATGTGCGCCATGTATATTATTAACCAATAAAAATACAATAAAAACACATATTGACAACACTTCATGCTACCAGGACTTTATTGCGTGAAAAAACTAAGTTATAAACTAAACACAGATGAAAAAAAAGCTAGGTAGATGGATAATATAGATTTTAATTTTCCAAATTAATGAATAACAAAAATAATCTAATTATAACTTGATTATAGAAAAACTACATGTTTCCTATTATAATTTAATATTTATATCAAGATATATAGATGTTATATTACAATATTAATATTAAAAATTATATTGTTGACAACTACATGGAATTGAAACATACCTTAAAAGCCATGAATTTATGATAAGGTTTAGGAGCCCAAGCATAAATTTCAATGCTGTCTTTGAGAGCTATCACCAAGAATTTTATACGCTCGTACTTGACAATACAGAAGTGTACAGCACCTTGTAAATCACCAACATTTATCCAACCATTTCTACGTTCCACTTGCTACACACATCAAAAACCCATATTTTTTATTTAATTTAAAATATATATATCGCTCCATTTTAAACTACCTAATATAAGTATATATACTCTGTCTCAAAGTAGAACGTACCAGCTAGTAAAATGTATAATTTTTTATATTGACCTTTATTGGCTTATTTACGTGAGATATATATACGCCCAACCATAAATTATAGATAAGCCTTTAGGATAATCCTTTTATATAGTGAATCTATAATAAGTTAATAACCTAATAAATAAATAAAAAGATCAACAACTCAATTTTGGCCATCCCCCCCCCCAAAAAAAAACAATTAAATAATTTTTTCATCCGTTGCTGCGTATCTGTTCTAGTAACCGGTCCGCTTACCAAGTGTATGGGATACAGCACTCAATATTACCGTTTAACATTCGTTATACAAAACATGCCAAATGTACCACATTCCAATCGGTATTCAAAAAAAAATTAAAAATAATAAATAACCGAAATTAAGTGGTTTGAATATTATCGTTATTCTAAATTATTCGATTTTTGTACTTTTATGTGCGCCGTACGTCAACATTTGTCTACAGATTTTTATAACACTGGTATATTACTGGTCTTATTTGGCTGATAAAATAACGTAATTTTTTTGTGAGTCGTTTGATGACAACTGTCAATTTGTCACATAGTGGGGGAAAAATCTTTCTACTTTAAGACTGAGTATAGTATATAAATATACTACCACACTTAAGGTGTTAAATGGAACTTTCTATATAGAATAATTTATATTGTATAAACATATGAATGTAAACAAACCCCGTCCGTTCTAAGTATCTTAGATTTTAACCACGACAAATAGTAGACTCTAACACGATTTTTCTTGCCAGAAACAGTTACTAAAATGTTTTGGCCTTCTAGTACCTCCATTTGTTGGAAACGTCTCCTAGAAATTAGTTGGTACACTTTACCTTGACCACTTCTGTCTAACAACATGAGTCCAGTCTCAGTGCCGATCAATAAGTTAACTCCTAAAAACAAAATTATTGAAAATATATTTTACATCTATAAAAATGTTACTAAATACCCCATAATGCAGCGCAGAGAATTTCAGAATTGAATCGTTTCTTGTATTTACGTATTTCTGGTGTCTCCGATGCTAAATCATGGACTGTTGGTGTAACATTAACATTAACATGTGATTCACGACGACCAGGCCCTTGTGAACTTGTACTAGTACCAGTACCACCAGCTCCAAAACCAAATGTTAAAAATGAACGCTGTTTCTGCAGTAATGAATATGTTTTTGATATCGCATTTTGATACTAAAACCAAACAAAAAAAATTAAAAATTGCTTTAAATAATAATAAAAAAATACTAAATTATTAGTTTTTTTTTTTTTAAATCAACAGAAATAAATCAAAAATGATATTAAAATCATAGGTAGTATATGTATACTTACTTTTAACAAATGTTGACATGGTTTGAGTTAATGAGGTTAATGGACATAAAACAAAATGAAATTAGATTAGATATTATTTTAAATCAATTCTAATAAGTATTAACAGTTAGAAAATAAAAAAAGGTGTACATACATATTATACAATTTAATATTTAATAATTTGACTACATACCTCTTCGCTATTACTTTTATCCAATCTTGAGTTTGGAGTACCAGGGCTAGATGAAGCCTAAAAAAAGAAGAGAAAGAAAAGATTACAAAATTGAATTATTTTTATATTTATTTATCAAAAAACCTGAGAAAGTAGATCTGGAAGAACTGAACTTGTTCTAGAACTTGATCCACCTGATATGTCGTGTCTATGAAAATCACTACGGCGTTCATCGCGGTTCTATAAATGTTTATGTATAAGTATTATTATTAATTCTATACATATTAGTATAATACATTTTTATAGTTTTGCATTAGTATGTTATTCAGCGTGTATTAGTTGTAAACAATTTTTAGTATATATTATGCTCAATCAATGTGAGCTAGTTATTCCCATAATATATTACCATTCATGCTGATGAAACATGTATATTTTTAAATACTTACCTCAATTACTACTTTACAAATATAAAGTAATTAATAAATATCTGTACAAAACTGCTTGTTTTACCACTAATATTACTCTCCTCATTTACTGCGATATATTCTATAAATATAATCAATATCCAGCCGAACTATTTACAAAATGCTAATACATAAAACATGCAAAACAAACACAACACTTCATTACATGCACACAAAACGAACGCATTTTTATTAAATGTAGCATACACCATTCAAACTCTTTTCATGTAATCAAAAATGTATATTGAGATTATAGAAAAAAACCAAATCCGATTTCATTCTTGCACATTCCAAAATATCAGACAACTTAATATTGGTTTTTAATTTTTATATATTATGTTTTATTTTTTCTTTCTTAATTTCTATTATAGAGAATTTTTAGAAATGTGCAATGATATAAATATAATTTAACAAATATTAAAATTTAATTAATGTTTGAAGAAATAGTCACATAAAATCTGAATTAACTTATTTACGAGTAGAAAATTTATCCAAGTCATATTAAAGTATTGTCGTATGTTATTAGGTAATTATTCTAAGATGCTTTTTGAATGTTTAAAAATATAGGTACAAGTATTTAAGTAAAAGAAAAAAATTAAAGAAATTACTATTTAATAAAAATAAAACAAAAAAAATAATACTTAATAATAAAATTGATTTTTAATTAATTTTTTTTGAAATAATAACATATTTATACTAAAAGTAAAATAAATATTTATTTATACATTTTAAATAATTAGTTTTAATGAAAAACAGTTAAAATGTTTCTACCAACAATTATATTATAAAAAATTTAACATTTTAAAATTTAAAATTAAATAATAAAAAACTATATTAAATTCTTTGTAATAAATGTATATCTTATATTCAGTTTAAAGTTTAAACATTTATTGAACTCATCATATTGATAATATATAGATAATCTTTAAAAGTAAATATACAACTAATATTAAAACTCGAGTATGTATTAAAATTTTAAAAGCATTTCTTACAAAATTTAGATACGTTTTCCTTTAATTATATCAAAGCACATCACTAACAAATAGTTAGTATTATTTGTACCAAAAATCAGATTACCAGGATAAATTGATTTAAAGTCATACAATTTTCACAAATATCACTGACTATTCACCAGTCATGTCATCAAAATGCACAAGATTAATATCTTCTCATACAATATTAGATTTTTGGATTTTATAATCAACAGTGATATCAGTGAAATTAATAAATGACAAAAAACCTAATTACCCTCGATATATAAGGTGTCCATAACACTAAGTATAATCTTTAGTAGCGATTGAGACACCTGATATGTGTATTATTAGCGGGGACGCATATTAAAGTAAAACACATGGCATGATATATATAACCTTTACTTTTCTATCTCTAACCTGATTAGTTTCTTTGGTAAATCCACTATCTTGGCCATTACTCTTCTTGCTATTATCAGCACTTCCTCGAAAAAGTCTGGGATCAACTTCTACTATACGTCTATTTTCTAACGATGGTCTTGTTATTCTTTGTCGACTGGATTGCAAAACAATATCACCGTCAGTTCTTTCCCGTCTTGGTCTAGTTGGCTTCCATGGCTTTTTTAACGAATCAGTTCTTTCCAAAGACTTTTTGCTTGCATCTGAACCCCTTCTCTGCTGAATATCAGATCGCCTTCCCTCAAGAAATACGGCAGAATGGCGAGCTGATGGTACAAAGAAGTCTGTATTCTCTCGTCTGAACACATTTGGTATAAATTTAGAAGGGCCGGATGATTCTGAACCATTACGTTTATGTAGAGGCATACGTCTAGGTACTGATGACACCTGTTCTTTTGGTTTCTGCTGAGAATCTTTGTCTACTATATTATTTGTCTTTTGAAAGAATCGTGCAAAATCCCAGTCTTTCAACAATTTTTGTTCATCAATATCTACTTTTCCATCACTTGAACTTGGTTTTTGCTGTGGTAACTGGTGTAGGAATTTGTCAAAATATTAAAACAAAATAATATAATAGAAACCTAAAAGTCCACAGTGCAACTCATGATAACAGAACTCCTATAAAACTTAAAGTTTCATATCATATAGGTACCTACTTATTTCCTAAAAACTTTTCATAAAAACAATTAAAAATTATATTCAAAACTGAATAAAAAACCATAATATATACTAAAATTTTGGAAATATTATTGAATAAAGCAATGGACTTTTTTTTAATGTACATTTAGAGTAGTAATATACGTTTTTTATACATTACTATTTATTATGTGTCTGCTTTATTTTATAAAATAATACCATGCAAATATAACAAAATATATTTTTTATTTATATAAAATAAATTCTAAAACAAACCTAAATATAAAATACACTGAGATCTTCTATAAAGACACCAATTTGAAACTATTAGTATTATATATACTCCCAAATTTGAAATTCAAAAAATTATTATGGTAATTAATTAATATTTACTAAAATATATTAAGAGGATATGAAACACATATATACCTACTATCTCGTAACTATCTAATGAACAATATAACAAAATTTTAAAATTATTATGTACACAAAATATTGATACTTGTAACATTCTAAGTAAAATTAATAGTATAAAGACTTAATAGTCAATTTTAATATTTTAAAAACAATTCCATAACAATATTTTAGAAAAAAGTGAATGTCTAAAAAGTATTTTAGTTTTCAAATTTGGTATAGCTTTTCAAACTCAAAACCTAAATGCTACAATTTATCTTTTAACATAAGTAATATAATTTTGCTCTAATAACTATTAGGCAGAAATACTAGACACAACATGTGAGTAGAGACAACTTGAGAATCTAAAGATAATGACATACATGTATTTGTTGTTTTTATCTATCTAACTGGCAATATACCAAAATTACACTATACAGAATTAAGGTTTTTTGATTAAATTTTACATAATTTAAAAATAAAAATTTTCAAGGGCTATTTTATAAAATATTCTTAGATTATAAAGTTAAATCTAATTTAGAAAATCAAAAACTAAAAACACCAAGACTTCTTTGTTAGAACATATGCTCTCAAAAATATTTCTATCTTAATTTGATAATAGGTGAATTTAAAATTAATTAATAAATAAAAAATAAATTCTTTAAATCCAGTTACAAAGACAAATATAACAAATACAGGTGTACTGGTATGCTGGTGGGGTCCTATTAAATATAGTTATAAGAAACCTAAGTATAAACCTAGTTTGATTTTTTTTTCTCTTTTAAAATAGTGTTTTCTCAGTGAAATCTAAATGTATAAAAAAAAAATCAGAACCTTACATTTAAGTTACGATTGATCTGCAGTTCGCAGAATTTCAATATTTTTCACTTACGCCACTAATGTTTTTTCGATATTAATTTAAGTATTTAGGTATATGTTTCATTTTATTTGTCCTGTGACCTATTTGATATATTTTTACAGAATAGATCAAAGGATATTTTAGTTACAAGTAGAGCCTGGATTTTGATAACTTTTGAATTTTTTCTTAGCTAAAAATGAGATTCAATAACATACAAATCTAAATATAACTAATTTTTATTTTAACATTTTAAGGTTTACTTTTAGGTCATTTTAAACTATTTTTCAATAATCGGCAAGAAAAATCACGAGTTTACTATTATTACTTTTATAGTTTTATTATTTTATTTTACGTAATATATAATTTTCACTTATAATTTAACATTTGTGCATAAATTTTAATTTTAAAAATGTACACTACACCAAAAAGTTTGAGAAAAATTGCAAATAAGAAATATAAAATATGTCGTATAAATATAATACACATACCCAATACAATATAATATAATTGAAGTAATTTAAGCAATTTTAAAGGTATTTTTTTATGTTTTTAAATTAAAATTAAATTTTTAAGGTCATTTTTGTGTTTTTTAGGCCATAAACACATTTTTTTGGGGGGCATATTTACAGGTTTTTTAGAGCATCAACATCCAGACCCTAGGTATAAACACAAGTGTAGCAAGATGTCAAATGTCAAGAAATATTATGCACACAAAATATAAATTAGGTAGATAATATTGAAAGTACCTCAAGGATCTAAAAATGGTTATAACTTTTAAAACCAACGTTTTACACATAAATTAGCAAGAAAAGCATATTATAAAACTACATGATACTCGCATTTGTTGTCTCGTGATTTTGGACAATATAGTGAAATTACACTACGCAAAACACCTATTGCCAATTTTGAAAAGGAGAATTAGTTTTTTTGTAAGCTACTGTTTAAAGAGGCTCTCTGCGAGTGAGTTTTATGAACTAAAAAGACATATATTATTTATAAATTGTAGAGATTGATTGAATAGTACCACAGATTATATAAATATATTATATTCATATAATCTGTGATAGTACTATATAGATTTTGAAGACTGATTTAAATTTATTAAAAATTCAATACTCTAAATTAAATTTGTTAACTTTACTATTTTAATACTCTTTCTTTAAAATTGTTTTATGAAATTGAAAATGACTAAATATTGGACATGAAATTTTTTGAGTAAAAAGTCAATTAAGTGATTTATTGATAAACTCAAATCTATTTTCCAAATCTAAAACAAACTATATGATATATCTCATTGATAGATAAAACAAAGGCACTTTTAAATAAAATTTAGATAAAATTCACTAAACGTCATTGATCTTAACATGCATATGCCTGTGCAGTACATATATGTTATCGGTATTCACAATACTAGTAATATTAATAGACAGGTTGTGAGTAAAGGAGTTTCACACACTAATTTTCATTTTTATATGTAGCCCACACAAACATTTTCTTATTATATCACATGATACACTCATATTCGGTACATATATATCATGTCGAAAAAACTACCGTTGCTTAATATACAACTGGTAATATTATTTCTAAAGTTTTAGATAAATATATAATAGGTATCTACCTACATATATAATATACATGAAATACTAATACATATTATTTAATACTCATATCGATTTCATGTGTTTTTTTTTAATATACAACATATTACAATTGACGTTTCCAATAATTTTTAATTAATATAGGTATTTTATCGAAATCTATATAGATATATTATTGAATTGAAATAAAAACAATAAAGTATAAACTAATACAATTACAATTTGTTATTTTAATTTGATTAGAAATTATGTTTTAGTTATTATCGAAAACTATATATTGATAAAAGCAATATAGGTAATATTGTATTTTACGGTATAGTTTATATAGTTTGTAAATATTACGCTAATAAAAACTACTTTAAAACAAAAGATTAAACGATATCCGATTAGTGTGAAAAGTATTAGATCGAAAAATAATAATATTCAAAACTAAAATTTTCAGTTATTGCACTAAAATATTATTCAATGAATTCAGTAAATTAATTCAAAAATAGACCCCCAGGTTGAGTAATTTTGCTATATTATCCATTAGTTAGATAGAGATAACTCAAACGAGTATCACTTCCTCTTAAAAAAAAAAAAAAAAAGGTAAACACTAGGTTTGATCTAAATCCAATAATAAGTACATATTTTACATATGAAAATTGCTACTTCCTGGTTATATTTGACTATCATGGCAGTATGTTACTGATGATAATAAATATTAAATAACACAAATATAAAATTATTGAATTATTTTAGCTAATAAAAAAAAAAATAATAGTAATTCTGTAGATTTATAAATTTGATAATCCAAATGTAATCTACTTTTTATATAAATTAATTTAAACCAAAATAATAAACAAACTGCGAGTGTTGTAAACTTATAGTATTAGGTGAAATTTAATTTAAATTTATTATTATTATATTCTGATGGATTAAAATTGAAATCTCATTTATCATAAATTAAATTTCACTTAGAATAAATTTAATTTATAATTTGTACAAAAAAAAAAAACCATGCTTATAAAAAGTGAACACACTGATGAATATTAAGTTTTAAGTTTATCTCAATCATGTAATGAATATTGGTTTTATAGATTTCCAATTCATAACTCCAAAAATAAATCAATATAATTTAAATTTTAAAACAATAGGCTTTGATCATTTCTCAAAGCTAAAGTATAAATTAAAACGTTTAAATGTAAATAAAACTAAAGAATTTCAATTAGTGTTATTGATTAGAATGAAATATATAATTTACCTATGTATTTAATTTTTTTAATATTGACAATTTTAAAAATTAAAATTAAATCATACTGGAATATAATATGAACCTGTATATGGTTTAATTAGTTAATACACTACGATAAAAAATGAATTCGTACTGCAAAATGTTTTTAAAAATATAATTTAAAATGCAATGAAATGTTGATAATAAAAAAACCCCTACACCATTAAGCTGGATCCACATTATTGATCAATTCATACTGCCTGAATATTAATTTACATATAAACAGTACAAAAACAACTGACAGAAAATTATTTTTATAAAAATGAATTAAAATATAAATATATTTAAGAGGACGCTACATACACATATGTTGTCTCTATTTTATATACGCAAAACCTAGCATATCTATGTACTATATTCTTATATCTTACTGCAGTTTATTTATAACTAATATTAGAGTAAATTTATCTATTATTAAATTTATAAAGGAGAATTGTATTCTTAAAACTATATGCATTTAAACTTTATGCATTCAAAAAAATGAGTTATTTAACCAAGTACTTATAACTTGTTTAAAAATTAATTTTTTAAAAAAAACTCTATGCTATAGCATAGTTTATGTGCTCCTTTACAAATTTGATAATAAATTTACTCTAATATTAATTATAAATATACTGTAGTAAAAATGTGGTACGTAGATTTGCTATGTAAAACAGAGACAACAAATGTGTGAGTAGTGTCCTCTTAAATAATTAAGTAATAAGGTCATTCACATTTATCATATTATTTGATCCAAATCGCTCAATAATTTTTTTTTTTAAACCATTTTATACTACAATGTATGTACACTGATACAGACGTATAAGTTATACAAAATATATTCCCACTTGTCAATGTATATTAAAGTATATCAGTAATCGGAGCAATAATCTAAGAAGATATTTTATGAAAATAAATATAAAATATTATAAAATTAAGTTCATTAGTAATGTTAAATGTGGAACCAGCTTTAGAATATAAATTTTGTAAGTTTAGATAAGTCAATTTAGATAAGCATTATACTAGTTATTAAAACATGTCTGATCTATACAATATTTCTTCGAAAAACTTTTAAGTAAACAAAACAATAAGTAATATTTAATAATAAATTGGGAAATAAAAATTTACATGGACCATATTTCTACCACCAAATTTATTTTTTCTACATTTAAAAAAAAATACACACTAAGTGAAAGAACAAACTTTTTAAGCAAAATTACTATTAGTAAATAAATAAGCATTTGAGCTAATTTTGTACTTAAAAAACTAACCTACAAATATGTTAAAGTTTTAACATATTTTTAAATAAATAAATATATATATTATGTAATAATAATGTACTTTAATGGGACATTTTATAAAATAAAATCTAATAATTAATACTCGTGCAATCAATGCATTTCAACAATTTAAATGCCAATTATAAATTAAAAAAATACTTTAAACTAATGATGAAAATTGCATTAATATTTACTAATGTAAATAAATATCCAAAAAACCTTAAAGGCAATACCGTTTAAAATTTAAATAACATATTTTGTCATGCTAAAAAAAAAATGCCAGAAATGTCCCATTCTAAGCTTGATTTTTATAGACATTTTTTTTTTTATTCAAACTGCACATAATTTAACATTCACCAAATTTGTGAAAAGTGTAATATATTGTGCATTAGCCTATAAAGCAAAATATAAACTTACCCTTCTTAATACCAACGTTCTGTCTCCACTTTCTTCTTCGTCCGGAGTGGGAGGAAGAGGACGATTAGGTGCACCGCCAGGTCCCATAACAGCACCAGAGCTTGATGATGATCCTAAATAACAAAAATATATCTCATTATGAGTTGCATTAATACTCAAAAACTCAAATAAAAGTTTTTTAAGTATTTTAAATTATAAAAAATCTACTCTTGTACACATATAGATTTAAAATAAATAACCTGTCAATACTTTAATGGAAAAATTAATTTGTAAAAACTAAAAACATCTCGAAATCCCAAAATATTTGTGATAAGGAAGATAAAGGTTAAAGGTTTGAATTTATAAAAATAGATTGTTGTTTAATATTTCATGATTGATGGCAACATAACTATGTAAATAGTATTTACATTTCCATTAGAAAAATTGAATATGACTCAATTGGAAAAAACAATACTTATACAATTACATATATAATGCTAATATATAACCATAGAATTTTGAGTTATAAAAAAAATTATGTATTATTTTAAGAAATAAATTAATTTAAAATGTATTTATTAGTAGAGTACAATACCTTCTAAATGTACAAGTGCGTTTGGATTTATATCAGCCGGTCTAAAAAATAAAATAAATAATTATTATTAAAAATTAAATTCAATATAAATTACTTACAATGGTTTAGGAGGATCACTAGCAAGTAATGTTCCATCGTTTGGCTTTCTTCTGGGAGGTGCACGGCGAGCATCATGCCTATGAGCTGTGTCATCTTCCTCGTCTTCATCGTCATCATCATCATCATCATCAGAGTCAGATTCAATAATTCCTTGGGGTATTACTTTAGTACCGCCATTTTGATGTACCTGTGACACAGAAATATCTATCAGTCTAGCTGAAGAAGCATTAATTTAACTAAGCAGCCAAAACATCCAAACCCTAAATTGTTTGCTCTCAAGTTAATATTTAATTCTTTATAATATAAACTTACCAGTGGTTGGAAAACGTTAGAATTTCTCTGTGGTTGTTGCGGCTGTGGATGGAAATGTCTATCATCGCGTGGTGGTGGGGGAAGAGGTCTAGAAGGTGGGTGAGGATCTGGAACAACTAATCATATAAACACATATTTTATTTTAAAAGATTTAATAGATTGAGAAATATTAGTATAAATATTTAGCATTATTATACCAATTAATCTATGGGGTATTAAAGGTGGGCGAGCAGGAGGGCCTGGATCTGGTATTTCTTCTTTTTCTTTACCGTGTTTGTCTTTACCATGAGGAGTTAAAGTTCGCCCTTCTTGAATTTGTTGGAAATTGCGTCTTAATGTATTATCCCCAGGAGCTTGAATAATGGATGAATGTTGTTCACCAGCAATGTTATGATCATCGTCTTCTTCATTTTCTGATCCACTATAGCGATAGTCTTCTCTTTCAGCTAAAATAAAAACATATAAATTTAATATTTTGTATAGCACCAAAAAACAATTTTTAATATTTACATTTTTCTTGCTTTCGTTTTTTACACCGATCGATATGATCTTTGAGTTGAATACGGACTTGTCTCTCGGTTGGTTGATCCCTAATATAAGGATGTTTTAAAAGTTGATCTGTATAAGGTCGTTGGTGATAATCTTTTACTAGTACTGTTTCAATAAAACCTAATAAATGCACAATTTAGTATAATTAAATTATTTAATATTCTATTGAAAATATTATTAAATTATACATGGTTCTCTAAAAAATTATCTTACTATGAAACTTTTTAGCCCATTTCTTAGACTTCAATCTAGGTGGAGAGTTCCGTGGAATTAAGAATAAAGCTCTCATTGGATGAAGATCACACAAGGGAGGTTGAGATTCAGCCATTTCTAAGGCAGTAATACCTAAAACCAAATTAATATTTAAACAATTAAATATTAAACATTTAAATCTTAATTTTTATACCTAAACTCCATAAATCACTTCTGTTATCATATGTAGCATCTGGATTTTCTTCACAAGCAATAACTTCTGGAGCCATCCAATAAGGAGTACCAATAAATGTGTTACGTCGTCCAATTGTACGATCCAATTGAGCACTAACACCAAAATCAACTAGTTTCACTTCAGCATTATCAGTCAACAAAACATTCTGTCCCTTGATGTCACGATGGATAACTTTGTTTGAATGCAAATAACTGAGACCACGTAATATTTCTCGACAAATATAAGCAATCCATTCTTCTTTGAGGGACTGTCCTTTAGTAGATTTGACTAAGTCAGTAACAGATCCAGCACCACAATATTCCATTACAAGCCATAATTGATCGTCTTTGCCTGGTGGACTTTTCTTGATAAATGCACCATAATATGTGGCAATATTACGATGATTGGAATACTAAACATTTTTTTTTTAAAATAAACATTAACATTATCAATTTAACACCACACTATTCTAAAAAATATTCAAGGGAATTAAAGGAGGGATATTATATAAACAACTTTTTATTTTATCTCTGAGCGACTGTGTTTGTGAGACATAATAATGATCATTATTAATAATCCATATCAATTTTATAAAAATAAGGTGGCTATTACATGCAACCACATTTACATATCAGTAATCTATTTTACACTCATATATATGATTCTAATTCCAACCGTACATCACAATATATTTACTGATTTTGAAAACATAATTGGATTACATATAAAAAATATGAATAAAGCATTTATTTATAAACTATTTTTAGTTAATTATCTACATTTTTAAATGCTTGACATTTTACTAATTTTTTTTATAATTTTTCAAAATTAAAAGCCCCAATAAACAAAGGATGAAAATAAAAATGTCTGTCTCAAATAAGTTTTGATTTTATATTTTATATCAAAATTATTATTAAAATATAGCTCTTAGTTAAATGTTGGACTTTTGGAATTGAAACGAGTAGTTTTTAACTAAAAACAATATTGGTGTCAAATCTCGAGTATAAAATATATATCATACAGTAGTACGGTACAATTAAAATCAAAACTATTAAAGTAAAAGTTAAATTACTTTTTTTAAAACATTAATCTCAAGTTTAATTTCTTCTTCTTCTTCCTGTAAAAAAATAATAAAAGTACAGATTAATTACTGAATAAACAAACTAACATATAGATACTAAATATGTTAATATAAAACATATAATCCATTTATAATTAATAGATCAAGATTTATTATGATAATATAATTCAAAAATATATTCAATACTTCAAAATATTGATAAAGATTATAGTATTAATTCTACATACTTCAGTAACATCCATGACTTTAATTGCTGCCAATTGTCCAGTTTTAGTATGTCGTCCCTATAAAAATAATTACAACTATAAAATTTGGAAATAAACATTTTTCTAATTTCACATATTTTAATAATTTATAAACTTCTTAAAACCAATTCCAATTATTCAATAAATAAATACTATAATCATCAATAAAACACATGATTACACATTTTTACTAATGATATAATATGTAATTATTTACTTACTGATAATTTTTAATTAATAAAAATCATGATTTTAAAATTAATATGATGGTTTTACAAAAATGAGTTTCTAAACATCTATAGGGAATACTAATTTTTAGGTTATCGAAGAAATTGTAATTACTTATTTCAAATATCTACAGCAAAATTAATAAAATAATTTTAATATTAATTAATATTATACAGGGACTTATGTACCAAGTAGTAATTAATTACGAGATCATAATAATAGGTACAAAATAAAAATATAAGATAAAGCACAAAACAGATTTAAATAATATATTAAAAATCAATCATACAACAATATAAATTAATTCACTTGATATAGGTACCTATAACATATGATGATTCATTTCATTAAGCAACATAGGCCGTTCATATAATTGGTGTGATAATAATATAAGGAATTATTATGACCTTTCTTGACTCGTAAGGGTTCATAAATCTCTGATGTAACTTTTAAAATTAATAAAACTATTAAAACTAAATGTCTAAATATACTTAAATATAACTTGCTTCTTTTATCAAATAAAATATAAATAAATATTTAAAAACTTCAATAAAATAATATGCATACCTAATACATAACGTCCTGTAGTCACAATGAAGTAATTACAATTAATCAAATGAGCAGAAGATGATATTATCTATTATAAACAATAAAATGTTTATAATAACAGTAGGTAGATAGAATTAATAGATGTTTGTGGACTTTGAGGGGTCAATAACCAATTATACCCAAAATGGCACGCCTAGTCTAATAGCTACGATATAGTTTCTCCAAGGCTATTTTCAGTAAACACATAATAAAAATAAACAATAGAAACCAAGTAGATCTAAGAAATTAAATCGATTCAAAATAGGTACCTACTCATAATAAATTATACTTTTATATATTTATATATTTAATAATACTATTCAATGAAAATACATATATTTATATACAAATACTAATGAAAAGTGAATCAAACATGGAAATGTCATAACCAATGACAAATAACTTTCAATATTAATTTCTCTTTTTGAAATGATAACGTTATTATTAAATTGCATTGAACACAATTAAAGTTCAATGATTGTTTAATATTATGTTTGTAAAGTTTAACTGATAAAAGTGGACAATTTAAAATAATCAATTACAACGATCAATCACAGTTCAAACTTCAAACCGATTTACGACCGGTCGGTTACAGACACTCGGGCTATGAAAACGAAATCCATTCGTCCAAAGAAGACATTGCTTACCTTATACACTTGTCCGTAGGTTCCATTGCCGACGACTTCGATGAGTTCAAATATACCCGCCGGGTCCTAAATGAGAAAAAATCACAAAACGCAGTGTTAACGGTGTAGTTTCGCGAAGTACAACCAACCCAACGTAGGTATCGACTGTTCAGTAGGTACTCACCTTCAAGGCGTTAAGATCGATGTCGTCCAGAGAACAGTTGACGCTCGGTGCCAGGTTGTGTGCCATGTTCAACATGAGTACAGTCCGATTTTCGGATCAAATTTACGACTGGTAAGCGTTGTGGGAATCTGCCCGCGAGACCTCCTTTGCCACAGTACAATATGCTGCTATCACACGATGTTGGGACGACGTCCGCAGCAGTGCATATTTTTACGAGACGTGTTGCGATTTCCGTTGATTGCGCTAGAACGGCGTGCGCGACATGTCGACTACGCCGAGACTTACACGTACGTACGCCGAGAGTATACGTTGCAATATCGAGTATCGTCTTGTCTCGTACATAAAATATTACAACGTCGGACAAATAAAAACGAAAACAATAACAATCACTGAAAAATCCACACCTTGCCCAGAATCACGAATCTCGAATTATGGTGACGTCATATTCTGTGGACGGGAGCACTGCATAGACCTATGGAGGACTGCGCCCGCCGTTATCGCCTATCGGAGAGAATTTCGAATTTCGATTTTGGTCAAATTGACGGACAATATATCGATAGTGTGATATTGATAGTGCATGAACCGCTACCGCGGTATCGGTAAACCGGGCAAAATTGTAGATTAAAACGGACGAGATAATAATATCAATATGTACGTGAACACGATTTCCAAGACCGTGAATAATATAATATCGTAACTATACTCACAAATTCTTACTTAATACTATTACTATTACGTTGTTATTTATTTTCGGTGAAAATACTGAAAAATCGGAGAAGAATAATGAAAGGCCTTTTAGTGTTAAGAAGAATTAAATATCGCCTGTACAACGATTTCGATGCCTTTTGCAACGTAATATTCGGACGGACACCTCCGCCTGGTTAGTATACATATTTTTTTCCATTATTTATTTCTTAAACGACAAGTAAAATGTTTTCTTGTTTTTGTTCAGCACTTTCTTTTGCGAGTCCCGTCGAAAAGCTCAAGCCGTCTTCGCGTAGTTTGATAGATGCTCAACAACTATTTGGTGATTCTATTTTCTGGGCTGTACCCAAACACAGGCGTACTATAGAGAAAAGATTAAAACGCAAATTTGGTTGCCTTCAGGACTTTTATAAAATGTTGATGCCTCGCACAGATCTACTGACATGTAACCAGTGCGGACATAGTTATCAAAAACGTCATTTATGTCGTGAGTAAAATGCAATAAATTAGAGTAAAACTTCCATTAATTTTAAGAACCTTTAAAAGACCTTCACTTCTATGTAACCGTCATTATTTTTGGTTCTGTCAAATGTTTTGGGAAAAATACATTAATACCTCTATTTAACGAGCACTCTAAATAACGGTCAAAATGTAAGATAAAATAATAGGAAATATGTACAAGGGCCCAAATTATTTATAGTAGTTTATACATAGTTATCTTATTGAACTATTATGATAACACTATGAATATGTCGGGTCTGTGTATTTTATTATGTTACATTAGTTTTCAGTGTCAGTTGAAAACGTTTGAAGTGTGTGGTTATGATGGTGACCAAACGAAAACACCTAACTGTAGCAGAAAATATCAAACTATTGGAAGATTATAGAAAAATAAAATTGTGAGTACACGTGCTCTCACAGATAAATTTGAAATAAGAAGAATAATAGAAATGTGTACGAATGGTTTTGTGCTGTAATTGCTAAAAATATTCCAATCAGAAGACCAATACTCAAAGAAACGGCTTTACAAGTCAATAAAGAACTCGAAATTGAAAATTTTAAAGTGTCAAATGATTAAATGATTAGCTTGATACATTTAAAGCATGGTACAATATTTATTTTAAAGTTATTTATTAACAAATTAAATTGCTTGATACGGAAAGTGGACGAATGACGTATAATAGTAAAAAAAAATTTTTTTTTCTTACGAGCCCCAAAATATTTTTAATGCCGATGAAACAGGATTGTTTTATAAAGTTCTCCCTAATAGAACATAAAGTTTTAGAAATTAAAGTTGTAATTCTGGGAAAAAATCTAAAAAAAGATTGACTGTCATGTTATGCATTAATTCAATTAGTGAGTTTGAAAAACCTCTAATAATGGGTTAGTCTAAAAAGCCCCGTTGTTTTAAAAATATAGACAAAACGTCTTCATATACACTGGGGGGCAAATAAAAAAGCATGGATGACGTGAAGTATAATGATTGAGTGGTTAATGTGATTTGATGAAAAACTTAAAAAAGATAAGTGTACAATTAGGTATTTTGTTTTTAAATAATGCAACATCATATCCTGATTTAAAATTTAAAAACATTAATTTAGTATTTTTACCACCAAATACATCACACTGCCTCTAGATCAATGTATAATACAAAATTTTAAAGTTATTTACTGACAAATAATACTTAGGTATATATTATCACAGATCGATGTAGTAAAAAATTCAGTTTTAGACGCTTTGATGTGGGTTAAACAGTCTGTAATGTAAATTACAACTGGTTGTGTTACTAAATAGTAAATATTTTAAAAAGTGAAGTTTCATTATGAAAATTTGCATGAAGAGTTGGATAACGCAGATCTCGGAAACGAAATGATTGTTACTGAACAATTAGTTAATAGCTTGCCAAATTATATGCAAGGTGAATAATTTTTTCGATCAACCAAAATCTGATATCAAGTCATTCATCACTAGAGATAATAATGAGAAGGAATGTAATGAAGAAACCGAGGAAGCTTAAGGGACTGAAGAACCTGTATGCAATGTATCAAATTATTCAAAAGTTAATTAAATAAAACAGTTTTTACATTTTTTACTCTTCAAAAAGGTGACATGGATAGTTTTAATTTATTAAAAACAGCAGAAATTCATTTTGAAAAATTTTTCTCAAATGATAAAAATTTAAAACAAACTAATATTACTCAATATTTGTAATTTCAATACATACCTTTTGTATATGTTTATAATATACACAACTTTTTAATTTTAAATGTACATATATATAAGTAAAACTCTTCAGTGTTGTATATGTCATAAATACATTTTTTAGTATATGCATATTATTTTGTATTTAGTTTTTTTATGTGCTCTATATAGCGGACATCTAGAAGTATTGCACTTCTATTAACCGTTACCTCTAAATACTGATCATCATTTCTGTTCCTTTTGGTAACCGTTACATGGAAGTTTTACTATATATGTAATATGAATTTTAAATTATAATATTAAACATTACCTATGTATTTTAGCAAATTGTTATAAGAAGGTCAAAGATGAAACTATTGCTTTTCAAGATGCTATTGAAAAAGAATTAGGTTTAGAACCTATTGAACAAGATGTAGTGGTTCTCTATCAAGGAGAAAAAACAAAACAACCTGAAGAATTTTGGAAGGTGAGATATATACTTATAACCCTCTCATACCGTATTAAAAATTTTTAAATAATATAATATAATATTCCTTTGTAGGGTAAAAGAATTATTGAATTAAAAAGAGAAAAACCATCATGGTTCTGTAGAAACTTATTAGAGAGGACTACGATCGGCAACTCAGATTCTAAAGATGTGAAACCATCGGAACTAGCATAAGTCAGTGTTTTTGTTTTTAGTGTACAAGTTGCTGCTATTTTGTTCATTTAAGATTTAACATCTTTATAAATATTTTAAAATAATAAGTAGAATTTATATTTATAAAAATTAACAAAATAAAAAAATATTTATATAAACAGTTAATGATTTCCATAAACGTAATAGTATAACATTAGTAATGTCCAGATAAACTATCAATTATAGTTTCAGGTTCTTCATCCGGAAAATGACTGCTTACATGTTCAACTAATTTATCGAACATATTATCACCTTCAGCTCCCATAATGTATAGTTTACATAAAGGACATATACTATGATTATCTGGTTTTACACGAATCCCACAAATACATGATGGATTTGAATCCGATGTAGAATTTGTTAATGTTTCGGCATCTCGATACTCTGCGATTGGCTTTATAACTTTAACTTCTTTAAATAATTACAATAATTTAAATTAACATAATTTAGGTATTAGATAAATTGCATTATAATTGAATTAAAATAAAAATAGAACTCACCTTCAACTAGTAGATTAAATCTTGAAGTTATATTAAGAATTATTTCATTCTGATCAGCAAGTAAATGTTTAGCCAATGTTAATTTTTCTTTGTATAAATTTAATTCTGATAATAACATAGGCCAAGATTCGTCATCTGAACTATACTGAATACTTGACAAATCATCATCCGTATCCTAATAAATATAGTATTTATTTCTGAATTTTAAACATAATGCTAAAAGTATTACAAATGTTTTGTATACATAATTATTATTTCATATTCATAAATAAATGAAAATATACATTTAACATTTTATTATGCAATATTTAACTAAAAATATATAATAAAAAGGTATTTGAAAATAATAAATTGTATATGTTATGGAAAATGTAAATCACATGTTATAACAATTTATTTTTAATTTAAAATAATTAAAAATAGTGTAAATAGTTTAAAACAATTTATTTTAAAAAATACTATAGGAGAATACTATTATTATTTAACAATAAATATTTGATAAATAAATAAATTAAGAAAAGATTATATACTTTTCAATATTATTACTAAAGAAGAGCACTCCTAGCATTTACATTTTTGTTATACTCAATTGCAAAAAAAGTGATTGAGAAGGCAAAAACTAAATTTGTTTCATAATATGATTGAATTAAATCTGTAATTCTATGATACATATTTAAATTTTTTTTCTTATTTTTCTTACTTTTTTTTTTTTTGCTTATTTCATAAACAATTGTGATTTTTCATTTATTTCTATAAAAAAAATTCTTGTGATATTGGGTGATTTAATATTTTTTTAACCTACATTAAGACAGAATTTTCATAACTATAGAATTACCATTATCACCTCTACTATGTTATATTTTGATTAATTTATAGACACAAATAAAAAAAGTTTGTACCTATATATATATATGTATATATAATTTTTATTTAAAAACAATATATTGCCCACCCAAAATAGAAAAATTTTACACTAAAATATTACAAAATAAATTTTAAGTTCATATTTTTGGATTTTGAAATGCAAAAGTGTTTGCAGATTTTATTATTATTTTAAAGTTAAAAATCCTCTGTTCTACTTATTACCTATTTATTAATACATGAATTATTTCAAATTGCAGTCTTCCTGCTACTCTTGCATTTGTTTATTTCATAAAGAAGCGTATAACCCAGCTAATTCATCTGTGCTCCTGTGTGATGTCACATATTTGACTAGATTAATGGCTCAAAAACATTAAATTAGATATCAGTACAGAAAAAATGTAACTTATGATAAATTAACATTTATTTAGCATTTAACTAAGGGTAGACATTTTTAGGTTTAGTATGTTACTTACCAGACATTTTTTAGAATTAGTGTTTGGAAGGAATACAGTTCCATACGTTTTACCTTTTTGGGAACACAATTCCGTATGGTCATTGTTGCCATGAAATACAACACGGTTCCATATGAATTTGGGTGCAACATTGTGCAATCGCTGTGTTTAGATCATATACTCGTATGTATCTATTATATATTTATGGTCTAGAACTCTAGCTACCCGGGCGCATGTGTATGAAATGTGTGATAAAAACGAATAAACTTTATATTTGTTTAAAAAAACATAAAAACTGCATTCCGCTTTATATCTACAGCTCTCATATGTAAAAATTTACATAAAGTGTTTGTTTTGTTTAAACTAATAATACCTTCATCTTTTTCAGGCGTTCAAAATGGATTGAATCACATTTTGTTTAAATAAATTATCGAAAAAGCTGTAAATGTTTATTTAAATATTTAAAATATTTTTAAAATTGCCTATATAAAACCCCTTAGAAACTGCATTTCATGTCTAACAAGTGGTTTTACACTATGTGATTCGCATGTATATCACTATACAAATACTACGATACATGTTTCATCATGGCAACGTTGCATTAAAATATCATACGGAATCGTGTACCCTAGTATGTGACCTACCAGGAAAAAAATACAATAAGTATAGATAAAAAATATAATTCAAATGTACCTATATGATATTGAACAAAAATTAAAAAATATTTATTATTAAAGTTACATTAAACATGAACTTTTTTTATACATATATCTTCCAAAAAGTGTATGAACAAATTTTTGGTGTTTGTTATTAATTGGTACCAACCATTTAATTAAATGGCATGGTATTGATTTTTATTAATCCCATATATTTTTCTTAAGGCAATGAATTTTAATAATGACCATAAACATTCAACTGTTTGAGTATTAGCCCCATTTATTCATATTTATCTTGTCGTTCATTCCAATTACCTACGAGTATTAAGCGTTTCGTAGATATCACATCGCATCATAAATTATTGTGCATATATCACAATTACTTTTTATCATACACATACTAAACAGTATACACAACTATACGTCTATACATACAAAATTATAATCGATCACAGCAAGCTTGGTAAGTCACATACTAAATAAATACTGATAAAAAATATGTGTTATCAATGTGCTTTAATAATTAAATAATGATTTTTGTTTTATCCAATTTAAAAAAGATGGATGTAATAATATAGCTGCACTTAAACAATTTTAATAACCCCTACACATAACAAATTATAAGTCAACAAGGGCGCCAGGTGAATTGACTAGGTTATACATGTGTAACAATAAATTGTTGTAAATATTTAGATTGTACAATTTAACATTT
Organism: Pemphigus obesinymphae; assembly: GCA_025469235.1. NCBI lineage: Eukaryota > Metazoa > Arthropoda > Insecta > Hemiptera > Aphididae > Pemphigus > Pemphigus obesinymphae. The sequence continues at coordinate 17,579 of JAIPRL010002101.1, read as the reverse complement.
TGAAATTCAAATATATTATATATATATATATTATAATTCTTATAAATACCTAATCTATTATAGAATGTATTTTAATTTAAAAAATATAACATTATAATATTCTTTAAAAATGTAATTAAAAAAATAATAACATACCATAATGCAATTAGAATTAATCTTCAAATCAACATCTAAAAAAAATTATTTTTAACTTTTACAATATATTATATAGGACAGGTATAATGTAGGTATATAATAATATATATTAAATAAACATAAATTATGTAGATACTATAAAAATCAAAGTAATATTAATATTCAGTATAAAGTGTCTATGGATTAATTATCTAGAATATAAGGTACCTAAAATATGTACTTATAATCTACTTATTTAAATTGAATCTTTTCAATACAATAAGCAACTGGAATCAAACCAAAAATAACCAAATCCTTCAAAGGTCAAATTTATATGAAGCTATACTCTGGCCCAGGATGGAATGACCGGAGAAATTCATCCATCGCTGTGCATCGGTTGACACCAATCGTGAACTGTCGGTGTATAACTCCAAGCGCAGCCACAAGCAGTTGTGTACACAGAGTAATAGTAGTATATTTACATTTTTATTTGCCGTGCCGTTTAATTTACAATGTATGTGCGCGCTGAATACATGCCGTCAAGTAGTAATGGTGAAAGAAAACTAGCCTCGCTGAACTCTCAATCGTCACTATATGGGCCAGAGTATAGTATGGTTGTTTTTATTTAAACAATTAGAGCAGTCACAAATTAAATTATAGAACATGTTTATTATACTTTCACATTGATATGTAATTAAAATAATTTAACCTACCTACATGATTGCTACCTATGTAAATCGACTTAAAATAAAATTCACCTAGGCGTTATTTGTTAACATTTTACAAAAAAGCTTAAATTTTTGGATAGATGATTTATCTAAATATAAAATAGTAGTATAATATAAAGTTTAAAAATTAATTATTCCCAAAAAGTAGGTAAAATATAAAATAAAATATACATATTATATTTGACCTATTTTAAGTAATTAGGTACTTTAGGTAATTGGTAAACTATAATAATAAAACTGATAAATTGTTCAAAAGACATTTTTAAAAAAGATAAAGTTTAATAGTACCAACAAAATGTTGAATAAATTCTATTTTTAACTAGGTACCTAAGTTATTCTTTAAGTAAGTCTTGTGCATTATTAGTACCTAGGTATCTGATGTAATCTTTGTTATTCATTTAATATAATCTATGTTCTTACCATTGTACTTCAAATAGTTGTCAATGATTGCTAAAGATTTTTTTGGTTTTACTTTATCAATTGAACAAACTGCAGAATTATCCAACGATGACAATTTTGACCACAATGTCCGATTTTCATCAGTTACTATTCGTAAATATTCAACTAACTGTTGTTTCTGACAAGATAATTCTTGTACATTAACTTGTATAGATTGGTTATTAACTGCTTGACATGTACAATGGCCTTTAATAGTTAAGTTGTCTTTTTCAACAATATCTAATCTAGCTTGTAATTTTTCACAACGTTCTGCCATCGATTGGAGAGCTACGCGTAGAGCAGCAACAGATCCTACATCATCTGCTATATTACCAGATATTGTAGAAGACATGTTAATTAAAGTATAGTAAATAGTAAATACTGAAAATGAAATTCTTAGTTTGCTACAGAACAATTTTTTTTTTTTTAATAATTATAAAATAAAATTTATTTTATATTTATGCGTTTATCAATTAAACAATCTGGTTTCATTTAATCTGTGGTAATGATAGTGTTCTGTGATAATAATCATACACAACAAATATAACAGTGATAATCAGAGAATATAATCGTTATCTCGATATCGTCTGCTCGTTTTTTTTATTTCTCCATGATTTGGAAACAAGATGGTAGCTACTAGCTGCAGCTTACATGGTTGCACAAATTTATATATATATATATATATATATGAATCATATATGATGTGCGTTCCATGTTTTTAGTTTCGTGGTTTAGTAGTAATAAATTATTTAATTTATTTTAATAAATAATAAAATATTAGGAACATTTTTGAAATCAGTCATGTATAAGTATATTGTACTACTTTTTACAATAATTATACGATATAAGTATTAATAAATAGGTATACACTATACTATTTTTTACCACCTATATTAATATATATATTATTTTATATAGTAAATATTTTATCTACGAGCCGCTACGTATTTAGATATTTAATCATTACACATATAGACATATAGGTACTATCGATTTTTATATCTGGAAGAAAAGGGAAAGGTACGGTTTTGGGGAAAAGATAATCGACGTATTTTTGATTTGGCGGAAAAGTGGCCCGCTTACCCAAAAATACCTTTTTTTTGGAATTAAAAATCCCAAATATATTATCGCTATAAATATCCTAAAATTGGAAAAATACTTTAAAATTTTATCACATCAATAAAGTAGGTACTAAATTACATATTGGGTGAAAATATCAAGACTATAGAATCATACACATATTATACGATGTGTAGGTACTTATGTACACATTCGATATTTTATACCTAAAATAGGTAAGTATATATAAAGGATTTTGACGAAATCGTATTTTTACTGTTTTTAGGTATAGGTAATTTTTTGGTAGTTTGTTCACCTGCGTTTATTGAAAAGAACTACTTTTAAAATATAAAAAAGCCTTCTTAATACCATCGCCTGATCAAATTCTCTACGATTGGATCAAGCCTTTTGGCAAAAAAATTATTTCCAGAGAAAAATGTAAAAATAAACATTATTGCAAACCCACTAGTTTCAAGCTCCGATCAGAATTAAAAAATAAAAATAAAAAACAAGAGAAAAGTTATTTAAACGGTTTAAAACAGTTTTTTTTTTTTTGCAAACCTAAATAACACCACAGATATATTTTAAATATTTTATATCTGTGAATAAATCTCATATAGACATACCTATTTAAAACTAATTTAATTGTGAGAAAAATTTAAAATAATATAAAATTGAATTAAGTATTAGTATAATATTATAATTTATTGGTTTTCTCAGTAGCCTATACAGTGTATAGTTTCATTAGATGTTCAAATATTTCTATCTACATTAATTACATAATAAATTAGGTCGAGTAGGTATTGTAAAATATACAATAATAATGATGGTATTTTTTTGGGAGGAGGCATATTACCTCCCCTGGATCCACCCCTCTTTGTGCCTACTTTTAAATTGTCAAATTTAAAATATAAGTTTTATACTATATACTTATATTAATATTTAATACAATCGCTTAATTCAAATTTTGAGATATAAGATTTCGACTTGACCGTACAGAATTTTTTCTGTCATTTGTCATTTGAGTAATTATAATTAAATAAATAATTGTATACGTTTGTACTTCAAAGCTTTATTTATCTTTCGCATTTTTTTCATCGAATTCAATTAAATAGTTATCATCGTCGATGATCCTAAATACAGCCGACTGATAGGATCTATGATGTTTATTTTTTAGTATATTATTTCCTGAATATGCTTTGAAAATAATTTGTGGGATTGGTTCGACTTTAATTTCTTCTTGTGATAATGATGTACAATAGTCGGCCAAGTAATCGCCCAGAAAATGTGTATTCACCGCGGTCATCTGAAGATCCTCCATTAGTGATTCATTTAATTGACGAAGAAATTCTAAATAATATCGGACCTAAATAAAAAAATAAAAATGGACCAGTTAAATTAAAGTTGTAAATTATAATGTAAATAATATTGTTGATACATGTATTGGTGATCACATCTATATACCTGTGAAATTTCACCATAATATGCGCCATAACCTCTTATCTTTAATAATATCTACTATCTGGTTCTATTTATAGGTACCTACTCATTAAATAAGTGACAATTTTATTATTATTTCTTCTAAACATTAAATTATATTTTACATATTTGAGTCTATAATATTAAGTACACTTAATCTATATGGTATCACCTTAAATGTCGCTTTTATATTGTTCTGTGATAATAGCAATGCTTATCATTATATAAATTATAATATTTTATTGAACCTAGAAATTATAGAACATCTATTTATATTGTTTTTAGGATATTTTACAATTTTAGATATCCTTAAAATTAAAACCTATTCTACTTTTAACGAACGTATTAGAATTGGCGTTAACGTTTATGAACAAATTGAACTTAGTTATTATTCAAGTTAAGTTCTTGACAAATGGATTTAGTTAACACGAATCGAATGTGTTCACATGCAGGGACAAAGTGGAAAAAAAAACAAAAATGCCACTCCCTCGGCGATTTGGCCGACTGACAGTAGCGAGTCTAGAACTAATTTTATAATAATTTTATCCACCGAGTTGGATTCAGAGAACTTAGAATAATTTTTCTGATATTCTTACTACAGTGGATGAAAATGATTTAAACTAGGTATCCATAGTAATTGCCAATTGGTAACATTAATATAAAGCTGGTCTTTATTTATTTCTGGTGATAGTTTGGATTTTTTGACTGTTTTTTTAATGATTGTAATGCGTTTTAGTATCTTTATTGTTATTATTTTAATGTTTTTTGTACGACAGTCCTGTATTATTTTATTTTTGGATATTTAATAATATATAATTTGCATATTATCCATTTATCTGATTAAATTAAACAATTGAAAGATCAAAATGAATTAAATTAAGTCTTAAGAGGAAAGACAAGCTTAAAAAAATGTTCAAACTTTTCTATTTTAATCTTCTAAAAATATTTAAAAATAGAACTGATACTCAATTGATGTATAATACGCAAATCATGCACGACTCAAAAATAATACAGTATGTATAATTGGCTTGAAAAATATGCAACTCCTAATCTATATTTGGTTCTTGTATATTATTTAACATTAAAATATGCTTTTGATAAATTAAACTTATTCTGTATAGATACCTAGATCAAATTCACAATACTTTATCAACACTTGTCAAATTATCTGAAAATAAATAATTGTTTTAAAAACTATACCTAAACAAAAATGTATATTTATCGATAAATGTATTTTAAAATATTCCCAATTGTGCGTTTTGGATCAAGACAAACCACATAAAAAATGTGGGTGAGCCCGGGCCTACACAGCCCACCCCCTGGACCCCCTGTCGACTGAGTTAACTTTAAGAGGGAACTTCTCAATTCCCCTCGCTAGTTTCACCTCTGTCCACATGAGCTATGTTCTTTCTTATAACTTATACCTAATACTTATAAATTATAATTAATCGTATATAGGTAAGTAGTTTAATATTTTAATAATACCTGTAAGTCAAATACCCGATTTACCAAAGTCATGGTGATATATCCAATAAAGCCCATAGTAGGATTATTCATATTGATAATGCTTTTATGAAGTGGAGTAATTAATTTGTCATTTACTAGATTTATTCCACAACTTGGTTTCAAAAACGGCAATGAAAATACGAATCCTATAGCAATTAAATAAAAAAAATGTATACATTTTTTATATAGCTAAATAAATAATTGAAATTACTAATTAATATTATTCTTAAAGCTTGAATATTGTAAATTATTTATTTAAAATGTATAGGTATGGTCTAAAATCTAAATATAATATATCAATATATAATATTTCAAAACCTATCCACATATTATATTGATAATTTATTAAACATTTTTTATTACCTGTACAATAAATGATTGCATCCAAAACATGCTCAGTTTTGTCTTTAAAACAAACTGTATTTTCTGAAAAATACTCAACATCTGGTTTATGTATGATATTATTCGAAATTAGTTTCTTCAGTAAAAGTGGTTTGTGATGACTAAACAAAACCTGCAAACAGATTTAACGATTTCAAAAATAAAAATTACGTAGATACTAACCATAGGTACATACCTAGTACCTACACATCAAATAATATTAACACACATTAACATTGACTAATATTTATTAATTCATTTTAGTAAATAGGTACATATCTATATCAAAATAAATATATTATGGATAAATTTGGTTCTAGAATACTTAATTTATAGGTTTCTTTATAAAAAAAAAAAAAACCTATAGGTTCCTATATAAATAACTTTAGGTTATTTTTTTAATCCTATGAATAGTACCATTGATTATATTAATATATAATCAATGATAGTACCTATATGATAGGTTAGCTAGATATTCGATGATAATATAATAAAATCTCGTATACAGAATGATAGTTAATATGATAGCTTCTTTCACGATAGAATCTATATAGTATATAGTAATAGTAAAATAGTTTAATTATTGTGTGCTCTCATGATAGCATTGTCACACTATATCGTTTAACTTTGTACTTGGGGAGTACCTTTAAAGAAACTAATTCACGTTCATCCAAAACTATATAAATTACTATCATGAAAAATAGGAATTCAATACAATAAATTACAATTAATAATAATATTGTGGTAGTATATCGACAGATAGTAAATGACACCTAAACATAGCCAACTGAAAAACTTTAAATTTAATAAGTTAAACAAAAATGCAATTTGTAAATATACAATTGTCGGTAAATGGTATAATATTAATTCTAATAGAACTTTTGGATGGTTATATGTAAGGACGCTATACATTCGGCACTCGCTGCATTTGCTTTTTCCCCGGCTTTTTCTGTCTAACTAATTGACAATATAGGAAATATACGTTATCTATGCCTTAGTCTTAGTGTCGTAGTTTTTACGACATTTTTTAAAGAAATGTAACTGTTTTTAAATCCCAATAATTTAAATAGATATATTTCGCTTTACAATTAAAATAAAAAAACGACGCTACGGCATAGACATCTCGTTTATAAATTTAGTAATAGATAAACTCACTCTAATATTAAAATTGACGAAGTTGTTATAATAATGCTGAGCGTATATTTCCTATATTCTTAGTTGATTAGTCAGTAAAATCAAATGCAGCGAGTATAGCATCAAGGGTGGTCCCGAAGGGATGGGAGGTGTCCAGTGGCGCACGCGAAGGGGTAAAGGGGTGTTAGTCGATACCCCTATAATATTGGGTCGTGGATGGTAAACTAATATTGTTCCAACATTTTGTTTGCAAACTATAAGATAAACTATTATGAATGTTATTTAGGTATACAAATTTATTACGAAAATTTTTTGGGTATATTTATAATAAGTGGCGAGTATGTTGTAAAAGAATGTTGGCATCTCTTGCAGAATAAAATGAGTATGCGCAGCGGCAGGTGTCTGAGTGTCTCACCCCACCCACCTAACACGGAAAATCAGTCGGTAAAAACAGATACTAATCGGCAAAAGTAGAAAAAGTTTATGACTTTTTTTTTTTTTCTGCTTACTATCGCGTTTGAATGAAATATTTTAGAATTTAGTCGGCAAATTATGCAGCGGTGAAGTATTTTTCGGAATTTTAAGCCCGGCAAATTATAATCTGTTTGTCAGCAAACCGTGCTTCAATTACCATTTTTCTGCTGGTAAGCGAATATTTTACTTGATGGTCCTAGTATTTTTTATAAGAATTCCGAAATTTTACAATTTAATGTACGTTTACTTTCCGGGAGATTACAGTCCACGACTTAACAGCCGGTACACTTTTATATTCCGGGCATCATTTACGGTCCGAGCATATCTACTTTCCGTGAGATTACGTTCCGGAACTTTACGGTTTTAACCATTCCGTATAAATATGGTCCGTGATATTACCGGTGTTCGTCAATTGCACCGAAAATGTTAGACTACCTGGAATGTATACATCTTTTGCGCTGGAGAATTTTTCACCGATCAAAAAGGTATACATCAATTGCGCCAGTAAAATATCAGGTATACGCAGTGGTGGATTTGGGGAGGGACGCAGGGGGACGGAGCTACTCTTCATTTTTTTCACGTTTAACAGCGCTCCCCTTAATTCATTTATCAGGGAACGCAAGGGACGTAGTGTTTGTTTTAATTTTTATTTAACATTTTTAAAAATTATAATTTTTTTTTTTGGAAAAATCGTGAAATTACCAAAATAAATGTTTCTTGTCCTTATCACATAATAAGTTTTAGATAAAAAACATAATATAAAATGTTGAATAGTTGATCTTATTAAATCATATTGGCG
>JAIPRL010002100.1:21303-66368 GCA_025469235.1 Pemphigus obesinymphae | reverse complement strand
GACTAAATGCAGATATAAGAATGGTGGACAATGCAGCAAGTTTTGAGACTGCAATGGATCGTGACAAGTGGAGAGGTTTAGTAGAAGCTGCAAAAGGCCTTAATGGCCCATAAAGCAAGAAAAAAAATAAATAAATAAAAAATATCACAACTATTTTATTAATAATATAAAATATTGTGTACCTACTTATTATAATTGAACATTATATCGCATCAAAAAATAGTTAAGTAAAATAGTAAAGCGTTTCACTTACTGAAGATTAAAAATATGATATTTTTATTTTGCATATTTTTAAATATATTTTGATCATTTTTTTAATAAATGAGTATTTTAAAATATTTTACAGTTTTAGCTCATATTGTTGATTAAATTGTCAACATTTGCAAATATACTTTATTCATTAAGTTTTTATTTTAGATTTTGAGCGGATTTTGAATCTATTAGTTTTATAATGATTATTTGTTATTTTTGTATCTGAAAACAAATTATTGGATAAAAGGAGTCGTGTATGAAATAATAATATAGATTATAATAAAGAGCTTTTTTTTATTCGTAGTAAATTATTACTAAAATGAAATATAAAGTGACGTTATAATAATTTTTTTTCGATTATAGTGATTAGTGACGTATATTATACAAATCTCCATATAAAATCGTTTTATAGAATGTTATAACTCTTAAATGCATATAATTTTTATATTTTTTTGGAAAATAAATGTAGGTATACTTCAATATTTTTAAAGGCATACCTATTTCAAGCATATTAAGATATTTATAACGCAGATTTTCATATTTGTAAGACCATATTTCATGGTTTTTAAGACTTATTATAATTCCGAACCCTAGTAATTACTAAATAGTTACTTTTTCAATTATATCAATTATATGTATATTCTACTATTTTGAACAATTTACGTACGTGTTTTTGGTTGTCGATTCGATCAGCTTTAAGCGTCAACTGATAAGACCACCAAAACGACTTTGATTAAAAGGATGCCAAAACTTCAAAAGAACGTTACACTCATCAGTTTTATCAGTTTATGTAATCAGATTTCACATGACTATCTTTACAGTAATTATAATTTACGCATAAATTCTAACGAATTGCATATTTTAGACATTGTTTAAATAATTTATAAAGGTTTCTATAATATTGATGTCTGTTGACATAGGTATAGCTGGTAAATATATATTAAATACTACTTCAGTCTTTTCTAAATTAATTTTAAATGTTACAATTTATTATAACGTAATATTTTGTAACGTACGTGTTTTTGGTTGTCGATTCGATCAGCTTTAAGCGTCAACTGATAAAACCACCAAAATATATATAATACATATTTTTCGTTTATGTTTTATCTTTCAATGTTGTATGTTTATACCTCCTATAATACATTTTAAACTTTAACCGATTTTAATGTCTATATTTTTTTTTAATACTCTTTAGAAATGCTTGTCTCATGATTTTTTTATAAAGATAATGGATAAAGTTGTTCAGTGATGGAACTCAGCATTTTTTAAAGAGGATCATACATTCATGTGTCTAATATGAGAAAATATACTACATTGTGAGCACTGAAATTATGTGTGATTTAAAATTAATCTAATTTTCCCAATCTACTGATAGGTTAAAAGTAAAATATAATAAACCTAACCTATAATTGCTGATTATTAGTATCTAATGATCTAATGGTAAATATAGGATTGTACAACGTGGGATGGGGGTTTGGATTTTTATATTTTTTACTGCCCAATTTAGGATACTATTTAGTGATGTAACAAATTATTAAAAACCTACATTAGTTTGAATACATCGGGATATATTGAAAATTATTTCGTATAACACATTATATTATTAGCAGAAATGGTCTTCGTGTGGAAGAGTCTACCTTTTACGTCCTCGTGACTTTCTTCTACGAACATTCTGTATACCCTCTGTTATTTCATCCATTATCAAAAAAAAGTAAGTACTCAAAGTTAACACTGGTGCATTCCTACTCTTACATTAAAATCTTCCTTTTCTCCACACACTACTTACTTTTAAAGTCGCTTTCACATATATTTCCATATTTACATTCACATATACCTTTGATAATCTTTTCTTTATTAATGTTTGATTCAAGATCTCTCTAGGAATCATGTTATACGTCTTTTCTAGATCATAAATATCATACATAACTTCCTCAGACTATAATATCTAAATTATAATGATTAAAAATTATTATTAACTATGATATACCCAACTTGATTTTCATTTCTCTAACTTAATGAATCTCACGAAAACTACAGATTCGTAGATGCTATTTCGTTTTACCTTTTACAAAAAAAAGTACATTGTTCATGTACACTTTTAGTTTTCTCTCAGGATTTTGACAGTGTTGACGATGGCCTCTTATTCGAGTTTCAATAAAATATATTTACACCCAGCTTACTTTTTGTTTATTAAATCATTTCTAGCTGATCCCATAATTCTCACATAATGTTTCTACAACATTTTAGCGATGACAGACCATTATAATAAACACACATTATCATAATATACACTTGACATAATACGTATATAAACTCAAAAATGTTGGAACATAAAAAAGTATGTAGACTTTTTCACATTTTTTATTTTTATTTTTTGAATTAGTTGCTTTGAAAGTTTTATTTATCATCTACATTTGGTTTTCATTTCTCTTGATATATTGTGTAACAACTCTAGTTCTCACAATAAATGTCTTTGGATTCTTCGACGCATCGACATAGTTGGCAACAAATAACGAGACTGCTGATGTCTTTACATCAAATACCATTTCAATTATGTCCCCTTCGTCCAATAAAATTGCTTTTCTCTCATTTTTATATATTTTTTAATTTATTTCTGGAAGTTAAAGTGGCAAAAATATTCAGTCGTTCGCTTCTTTTTATCATTACATTTCTCTTAATTTTCTAAATATCCTGATTGGGTCTACACTTTGCACTTTGACACTTCGAGTCCCCGTCACCCACTCTAATTTTTTTCTCTCCTTTTGATGTCTTCCGGTCACGACTCTATAGTACAAAATGTGATTGCTCCCATCTCCTTTAGTATAATTAATCTACACGTATATATATATATATAATACATTCCTATGGTATATTCTCTTCAGATTTATTTCCATAATCAATGCACCATATAGAACTTATATATTTTTATCATTCTATAATAAGTAGCTTGTTTATATTTTTTTGCTCACGACTGTATTTTGTAATATTTTTCATTTTTATACTATTTAGCTTAATCCATATAAGTTGTAATTATAGAAACGCATAATAATACTATTTATATTCAAGCCAGCTTGAAAAATCATATCAGTTAGGTGAAAATTTTACCTTATTTTATCACTGGAAACTATAAGAATGTAAATACCTACTAATAAAAATTTCCCGTACCCACATATTTTTAAAAAAAAATTTTCATATCGTAAAGACATATTTAAAACTGTATGTAGGTTTAATTTAAATCTGTCGATTCATAGGTAGGTAGACATAGGCAAAAATTGGAGACGGATTCTTCAAACATTTTATTAGCCTTCCAAAATCATATAGTATTTTAAAAAAGGTAATAATTAAATTACGTTACTTATAATACCATTATATTAAATTAATTAATTCACAATAAATATCAATACAAAGAAAAAAATTATTGAAAAATGTAGACTAATTTTTTCAATATGATCCTCTACTAAATATAAATAATAATATAATAATAATTAAAATTGCATATTATGTACCTACGTGTTTCAACTATATTTTTCGAATCAAAATAATTGTACCGTATATTATTTATATACTTAAAAAAATAACTATTCCAATATTTTAATCATATTAAACATTGAAAATCAATCAGTAGCGGCATTTGGAGGGGGGAAACTCATACATTTGCCCCAGTCTAAAGTTGAACTCAATCTGAAGTCGCAAATTTAAAAAATTTTAATTGTCCCTTGTTTTTCTTATTAACGTTTTCAAATCTTAAAATACAAAATTATGGACTAGCCAAGTCGGGACGAACACGTAAATCGTTATTATGTAAAAAAAAGGTACAAGCGGCGAGTTCATTATCATTAATATAATATTATTTTATGTACGGGTATGTCATAATTCGAATCATTCAAATCACCTAAATTTTATTCATTCAAATCTATCTATAGGTAATCAAATCACGTGTGTTGTATGAATTACAATAAACTGATAAACATATGTAAACAATAACAAGATAAAATTGAATCCACCACTCATGTAGTCTGCATAAATTGTGTATACTTTATTGTCAAGTAAACACAAATCTAAAATCGGATATTTGCAATCGATAATAATATTTAATATAAGTACACCTTACCCCGTCGACTTTACAGTTTATACGATTCCAATCGGCACTCGGCACCATATTCTTTTATTTATGGTCGGCACTCTGCAGTATTTCTATATACATTTTTGGTTTACTCCTAATTCCAAAATGATTTTCCTTTATTTTATTTGGTTTTTGTTTTATAATTTATATTATATTGAATACCAATTAACAATCTTTATATTATTAAACAATGTCAGATAAATATAAAAGAAAAAATAATTAAATCGGCGTGTGTAGATTGAGATAGTGTTTTTAATAATGACAGGGGTGATCCAAAAAGGGGGGGGGTGTTATTATAACTTTTCAACTACATTTCGAATAATGTATACCGAAATACTAATTCAAAACGATAAATAAGCAAATAAAAAAAAAGTCATCAACGTTCTGTTTTTGCCCCGGTTTTTGCAGACTACTTTTCAATGATAGAGGGGTAACATAACTGGCCTTTCTCATTTACAAAATCCTGGAACCACTGATAATATTTACCTAGTGTACCTAGTTTAAATATTATTAATTATTAATTATTTCTTAATATTGAATATTCGAGATTTTCCTGAGTTCAAAACAACACAATTTTTACTACTGAGCACTATTCGGAAAATTTTTTTTATGTCAGCATATTGGTAAGTCTATGCCCTAGTCTAGCAATAACAGAAATAATGCCACTGAAGTCAATGTGATAAAATCCAAAAATAATGGACCATAAAAATTATGTTAGAATAGATTTTCAAAAATATTAGAGATGGGTTTTAGGAATTTACAAATCAATCGAATTGAACTACTAATAAATTTTATCAAATTTGAACTCAAACCTATTATCTTTTTTTTGTAAAATTTTATTTTTAATTACAATATATTAATAAAATATATTTTAAGTAGATATCAGCTTTCTTCATAAAAATTAATAATTATTAAGTAATTGTGTTAAAAAAATTTTAAGTTAGAATTATGATCGGAAGCAAAGAATAAAATTATTGGTAGTAATAGTTTGATTTCGATTTTTGAACCAAATCGAATAATTGCCCAAAATTTGGTTAAAAATTCAAACAATTCAATTCATTTTTGTTAAATATATGACAACATTTTTTGAAATATATGTTACAATTTATAATGATCCGTTTTAAGTGATTAAATTAAGACAAAATATGGTTATGATACAAATAGGGAATGTGGAGGAGGCAAATTCTTCCTTTTTATGTAAAAATTATTAGTCCCCTAAATTGTCAACGGATTTCCACCTATTTAATATTTAACAAAAAATTACACCAACTTTTGACAATTTAACTAAAGTTCTAAACCTATATTTATTTAAATACATATACCTACTTGATATTTTATTTGAAATTATTTTTATACTTTAAAGTAGCAATTAATAAATACCTACCTATTCTTAATTTTTAAATACATAAATAAATAATAATGCCAGCTCATAAATAAAATAAAGAATAAAGTTTCTTTTGCTGAATTTTTTTTACTATAGAAGTACTAGACTTACTAGAGTTCTATACAAGTCGAGTTTTAATATGAATCGGATAAGGTTTTGTTCGAATCGGGTTAATATGTCAACATTCTTATTCCAAATTTGTTCATATATTTTCAAACTGTAATTATATTATTGATTTTTGGGCCAAGTGTTGACTTACGTACGATTTTCTCGACCTAGTTTGATTGGGCTGGATCGGGTTGAGTATTATTCTATACGATTTTCTATCTGGAAGGGTAAATTTTCCGATTCGGCTAGATCGGGCCAAATTTCGGGTTTTAAATTTTAAGTGGATCGGGTTATGATGAATTAAAATTTCTCTCTAGTCGATCCTGGAAAATCTTTAATACCAACTGACTGATAAAATATTTTTCACATTATTTGCATGAACAAAATGTTTGAAACTTTGATTGTAAAATTTTAGCACTTGGACGAAAATGGCTTGTTGCTCTTGGTATACACTATTATTAAATTTAATATCTATATTATGTAATTATTATATTTTACCTACTATATAATTGTATAAACGTATAATTTATAAAAATACAAAGTTTAAATTTAGATACATTCATTTTTTTTTTTATTTATACATTTAAAAAATTATAAGACCATTGGTTTTAAATAATGAAAAAATTTCGATGGATGAGTCGTCGATTGTAATTTTGATGTTTGGAATCATCAATCATCATATTAGAAAAATAGTTTTTGAACGAAGCACAATTTTATCGTCAATGAATAAATCACATTTTTAATTTAAATATTTATAATCTTACCTACTAAAAAATTAATTATATTACTTAATAGTTAATTATATAACTTAAAGTTTTCAATTTTTTTTTTTAATATAGCAAGATTAATACTATATTAATTTAAGGTTAAAATGTAGATTTTTATATAACATAATACCTTTAGGAACAAAAGAAAATGTATGTCTGCACAAAAACGCAAACACTCAACTTGAATTTTTAATTGATATATTTTTTAGATAATTCAATATTGCTGTTAATATTGAAATAAATCATTAATTCAATTACAAACGATTATTTTTTATTTAGCTAATATATATCATTAGACTAAGAAGTATAAACGATATATACGAAATATATAAAGACTAGTGGTCGAAGTGACTCAAGATAAGTGTGGAGATAGCAGATGGCTCATTAATTTGTACTCAGAAAATTGATATAAAATAAATACTTTATCTCTAAACTATGTAAGTCTCTCTTGGACACCAAAGATATCTGAGTCTAGTTGGTTAATTCTAGAGAGAACACAATCCACAACCTCTAGGATGATAACTAGAAGCCCATGGTACGTCTCAAAAGAAAATCGGTAAATATAATCATACACCAGAAAGTCTATTGTAAAACATTCCAACAACCTCATGTAAAAAATCAAATCGTCAAAATTTAACCATATAGCTGGCCACGAAAACTCGCCCAATGGAGCGATTCAAACAGAAATCTTTCAATATAATACAAACACAAACCTAAATTCAACAACATCCTCCTATCCAAACATCAAACAAGTCAAATACCAAACATCCAAAAAACGTCACGGTTCACCTTATTCTTTTTGGTAGAAGCAATTGCTTGTGACAGAGTAATTACACGAAGGAAAACAAAACAAAGAATCTCTAAAATCCTCGCAAAAAAAATTTTAATCAATAAGGTTCGGGAGATTAAAATTGTTTTACTTATTATAATTTATAGTAAACTTATAGTAAAATTTTTTAAATTAAAGCATACAAAATATAATTTTTCTAAACTTAAAAATTTCTTACGTACGTTTTACAAAACAATACAGCCATAGAGGTACCGAGATACCTCCATAATCGTAATCCGTAGGAATATAAGATAATAACTTTTTACTAAACAATTGTCATTAAAATTTTAATTGAAACTACTACGTATACATGGATTTTTCTTTATTAATCTAGACTTCTAATTAACTAAACTATACATTTATATTCATAAAAATATTGTTTAAAAGTGCTTCATAATAATTCTTCCAACTACTGTTTAACATAACACTCGTAACTTAGTTGAAATAATTTTAATACCTATTATGCAATTTATTAAGATTTTATGTAATTTATATATTATTTAAATCTAGAAGAAAAGTTATACAGATACCAAAGGGTATTTATTTTAAGTTTTAAATTATCTATTCCTCGTGAATCGTATAACTGTAGTTATTTGCAACATTTAATATTCCTAAAAATAAAAATAACTACCTACGTATATAATATATAAATATAAAATATGGTACCTATATAAATATGTTGAGGACATAGAAATACGCAAAAATATATGAAGGGCAATGGTTATATATATATATATATATATATTAATACAAATTATATAAAAGCTAATTTATATTATTATTGTAATAAAATGAATAACACTAATACGCTAATACCTACTACCATTGATTATAAATTACTATTATAATTTATAATTAATGCTACTATCTATATAAACATCATCAAACATTTCAAAATACAGTAGGTACTACCAAACTGCATTCTTAACTGATCTGTGTACTTTTAAAGTGACTTTCATCCTTTAAAAATGTCGATGAAAATAAGTTAGGGAATGGGATCCCCCTAAATCCTCCCCAAATTCAACCACTGAATTAAAAACTATAATCAGTCTATAGATGTATATTTTGTGAAGAACTTTTTGATTAGAAGATTTGATCGAATTGTTACATATACTCGTATAATATATACCTATTTATTTTTTAGTGTGTACTCAAGAAGATTGAAAAATATTATTGATTTTTTTTTTTTACTTTTTGGATAAACGCATAAGGGAAATCTATACCAGAAAATAATAAAAAAAACTTATTATTACTTCGTAATTCCGAAATTAATGGTTATAGAAACTTTAAGTTTTCAAGTATTTATTTTCTTAGTAATTTTTATATTTTTTAAATTTATTTTAATTTTATTATTACTATTTTCAAATATTTGATTGCAAATTTCTTCAAACTATTTTTGGCAGTTATAATTAACACGGTCGTTTTTACGATCGTCATATTATCTTATCCATCCAACCTCACAGTCATAAGTATATCCTATACAATTCTAAATTAGGTAATTAGAATAATAACTATAATAAACTTATGACTCACCATGACATCTAAACACTTATTTCTATTTTTTTTTTATTTAAGAAAAGGTTACATTTCTTTTCTCAGATATCTGATGTTTAATATTTATCTGTACATATTTAGAATACATTATATTATAAAATAATAATTCTGTGCATCATTATTATTCTTAATTATAAAATATTTTATTCACTAGTGTGTTTATTTTTTAACTAATCTATTTCTTTTATGTTGTGTTTGTGTGATTGTGATTCCACAAATCACAGTACAATTAC
Organism: Pemphigus obesinymphae; assembly: GCA_025469235.1. Lineage (NCBI taxonomy): Eukaryota > Metazoa > Arthropoda > Insecta > Hemiptera > Aphididae > Pemphigus > Pemphigus obesinymphae. The sequence goes on along the minus strand of JAIPRL010002100.1, from coordinate 57,118 downwards.
TAACTACCGTAACATAGTAAAGTTATAAATATTATAGCTCTGCTAAGAATCGATTTAAAGCAAAGTGTTTCTACCTAATTCTTACCGGAATTTTTAATTTTAAGTTTTCATCAGATCAGTTTACAGTTACAAAATTATATTATTTGACATATTGTAATTTCGAATTTTTTAAAAAAATTGCTACTAAAATAAAGTTTAATTTATTATTATTTTGATATTTTCACTATCCAATAATAGTATATTCAAATTTAAGCTAATGTAGCCACATGTTAATATGGATTATTCAAATGCAAATTTCGTAGGTATATTTAAGGACATTTAAAAAAAAATTTAGGGCAGCGTTATAAAAAAAATATATATATCCAATATCCATATATAAATAAATAACTTCCTCGTAATATATATATATATATATAATATTATATTATAATATCTATACAATGCATAATATTGGAAATTGGATGCTCCTTAATTTGTACTGAACTAAATGCATATAAAATAGTTAAGGTTTGAAAAAAGGTAGGTATCCCCTAAAAAATGTTCATATGCCTCCTCAAGAAAATTCTAAATATGCCACTGGTATGGAACATCCAAAATCATTGTTTTTATACAAAATAATAAAACCAACATATCTAAATATTCCTTATTGGTTATTAAATTCTAAAATAATTTACTCCTAATATTTTGATAAATTTCACAATAGAAGTATGAATAATGAAGAATATAATCGCTTAACGATTAGAAGATTTATTTTTTTTTATTTTAACTAGTATCTATTTATTTGTTTATATATGTAATATTTCATTGACTCCAGGTTGGATAGTGTTGCCCTCCCTAATAACATTCCAATCGTTAGGAACAAAACTGACCTCCAACATCATTTATTAAAGTCATGCCATTCCGAACTCAGCCGAAGGAATCAAGTCGGAAAAGAAGGTATACAGATAAAATATGTCGATGGATTTCCAAAATTTATGCTTATTCAGTCAAAAACGGAAGTTTCTGCCAACGACCAAATGTCAGCAGATTCCAAAGCCCGCACCTGAAACTACGTCGCACTCCCTCTGGATAAAAACCACATTCAATTCTATGGATCATCAAAACACTTCTGTAGGTATTTATTATTCTAATTGTCCCTTATGCACTCGTGCTAACTTTACTAAAATTAGTTACTTTAATTTTGTAAATATCCATTGTAAAACCTCTTATTTAGTTAATAATGTTATTCCACTTATGTCTAATATTAATATGTATTCTAATTTAAGTATATTTTAACAAAATATTCGTGGCCTATGGCCTTAGGAAGAAACTCGCTAGTATAAAATCTTCCTTTGTTATTTTTAACCATTATGATATAATTATTTTCACAGAAACTTGGATTTCTCCAAACTTCCTTGATTCTGAGTTAGGCTCTAAACACTTTTAAGTTACTTGTTGGAGCGGTTTATCTGCCACCTAGTACTACTCTTCCTGTCATTGAATCATACACTTCTTCCATTGAGAAGTTGAAATCCTCCTTTAATCCGCGTTCTGTTTTACTATGTGGTGATTTCAATATCCCTCATGTCAATTGGTCTAAGATCGCCTAGGTCTAATTGTCTCTGGGTCGTTTACAGCCATCTCTATCCATCTTGTGGATTCCTTTTCCTATCTTAACTTCTATCAGCTCAATGGTTTACGCAATGACCATGGTAGTATTCTTGATCTTGTATTTTCAAATTCAAATGTACTGTGCGTAAGCAAGGCTGCTTCATTTCTTGTTAGGCCTGACTCTTTTTCAATCTAGTCTAAAGTCCAATATACAATATAGGTATACGTATTCTTTCCAGGATTTTAAATCTTGTGACTATAATTTAGTTTCTCAATTTTAAAATTGGGGTAATACTTTTTCATTATATTATATTAATTATTCGGCTACTGTATTTAATGATGCTATACTTAACGCTATAAACAGATTTGCCCCTTTTGGGACTTTTTTTCATCTCCTAAATTTCCTCTCTGAGTTTCTTCTCACCTAAAAATGTTATTTTTTAAAAAAAAATTAGTAATTTAGTAATAAGTAAATTACCATTCTATTTTTAAATACTCGAACTCATCCACGGACTATCTCGTATTTTCTAAGCTCAGGGCTAGGTGAAACGTCGCTCTCAAAACGATTATCAAACTTATATTATAAACACTAAGAGCACATTGTCTTCCTATCCTGCTGATTTCTGGAAGTATGTTAAGGATTTAAAACAGAATCCGCCAATCCCTTCGTCTGTTCATCATAATAATGTTTTCTCTTCTCCCTTATTTGAATCAACTAATTGGTTTTCTTCGTATTTCTCCTCCGTCTTTAGCCAACCATTAATTTGTACGTCTCCTACTGATTCTTCTTGTAGTATCATTCCTCTTGATCTACCATCCAACATATGTTTTACTTAGAATGATGTGCTTCTTGCCCTTAATTCTTTAAAAAAAATACAGTATCAAATGACCCTAGTGGCAAATCTGCTCGCCTTCTTTATAATTGCCACCATTCAATTATGTATCACACCTTTGACTCTTTCGGCACTCCCTTAATGAAGGTATTTTCCCGTATGTTTGGAAAATCTGTTCAGTAACTCCTGTTATTAAATCTGATGATCCATCTAATGTTGAAAATTATAAACCTATTGCTATTATATCTCATTTAGCTAAACTTTTTGAATCTCTAGTATTTTTTTTTCTTGTGTCAAAAGAAGTTTAAATTCCATAATTATTGATGAGCAGCATGGCTTTATACCTGAGAAATCTATACCATTATTAATAGTGTTATGTTTTCTTCTTTTCTAAATAAATGCCTAAAAAGTAGAGGCCAGGTGGATGTAGTTTTTGCTGACTTTAAAAAGGCATTTGATACAGTTAACCATAATCTCCTACTTAGAAAACTACTTGATTTAGGCAATCCTCTCTTTTCATGGCTTAAGTCCTACCTCTCAGATAGAAAGCAATTTGTAAAGATGCTTGAATTGGCATCTGTCTTGTCAGATATTCCTTTAGACGTTCCTTAAGGAGGGCATTTGAGTCCTCTGGTTTTCATCTTAATTGTTAACTCTATAAACAAATGGATTACTAAGGAAAACTCCTTCTATTTGCTGATGACATAAAATTATTTTTAAAAATTGACTCTCTTGATAGCTGTCACACCCTGAGTCAGACATCTTCTTTTCGTGAGCTAATCATCTTGGCCTGACACTTAATTTAGATAAATGTAATGTCATGACCTTTTCCAGAGTATACTACTTAAATAGCACTCCTATTCAGCGTGTAGTTCTTTTTAAAGATCTTGTGATTTTTTTATTCTCCGCCATTGAGCTTTGAGCACCACATTAATGCTACTATTTATAAAGCACTTAAGATCTTGGGCTTTGTTAAACGTAACACTAAAACATTTTCTTCAGCTTTGTCTTTTCGCTCTCTTTATTTCGCCTTAGTCAGATCTATACTCGTGTATGGTGGAATAGTTTGGTATCCATATCTGGCTAAAGATTTCTCAATTGAGAATTGAGCGTATACAGATTAAGTTTCTCTCGTACATTTCGTATATTCTTAAAATTTAATACCCTCAATATGACTACTCCCTTATTCGCAAGTCTCTTAATATCCCCACTCTTTCTTCCCATCGTATTGAAGCAAATCGATGATTTATTACCTCACTTCTAAATGGCACTCTTGATGTGCCAGATCTTCTCTCTGAAATTTCTTTCCGTGTTCCTACTCATCATACTTTTTCATATTCCATCCCACTCCACATCGTATGGTAATAACCATTCATTGTATAGAATGCTTCGTCTTGTCAATAGTTATTTATTTTAAAAATATTGTTTATACTTTTGTCATTCTAATTACTGTTATTTTTGTTTTGTATATAATAGTTTTTTTTTTTTTTTTGTAAAATACTTCCCGGTTAGGCGTTGATTAATAATAAATAAATAAATAATATAATGAAAAAATATTTTGTAACTATTATTTGTTTTATACTTTAAATTTGAAAAAATTATATCCCTGATGATATCGTTTTGTTTTCTCCAGGATATTTTGCTATTAATTGATCAATTGATACGTCACAATTTTCTTTTCGTTCAAAAAATTTATAAAAATATAGTTACAGATTAATATATATTTAATAATTTACTATCGTCATTACTATATAAATTCTAATATATAGATTGAATTAAAAAACAAACTATAAGTTAAATAATGTAAAAAAAACCCCTTAATTTGTAATATGAAAAACGTTCAACAAAATTCCAACAAGACTAATTTAAATTATTGCAACGGTATAAACTTAACTTTACGAATTTAATTTCACGGCCGGGAAGTTGTAGGAAATATTATTGAAATTATAAATGATGATTGGAATGGCCTAAAAGTACCATTAACTTTTAAATGAATTCTACCAGCATCAAAATGTTGTATCATAATTTGGCGGATATAAAATAAAATAAATTAAAAAATCAAATGGTACTACAATAAAAGTAGCATCGAATATATTACCCAATTTAACTGAACAGCTCGTTTCAATTACTAGTAATATAGGCATAATATCGCAATGTGTTTATCAAGTATGCAATGTGCTATTGGATTCCACAGCAACTACATACCTTATGATTCTTAAAGTATAACTTTTGGATTTTCCACTATTACAGTTGGTATTTTGGTAATGGTTTTGGAAGGCAACACACTAAATCATTTAATGGACTTTGCACCTCTTGATTTGGGAACTACATGAACTGGAAGTACCTAACAATCCTATTGCATTGATTGCATTAGCTGGAACTCAGTTTAGAACAGGTAATTTTCAGAACTGAAATTATCATAGATTAAGGTGAAAAAACTCATGAAAATTGTCAAAACGAAAATCGGCATGTTACACTATTTCAGGAAAGAAAGTTTTTATTTCAGTTTCCAAATATACTTAATTGAAATGAGCGTAGAACTGCACTGTGTAAAAAATCAATCTTGATTCATCTCTAGTCCTGATGATAGGTCCAGTTAAGCTATTTATCAAACTGAGAGACATTAATGTCCTGTCTAGTTTAACCAGTAGCGTATCCAGGGGGGGTTAGGGGTTACAACTCTCCCCCCCTCTGAAATTTTTTCGCCTATTTTATATATTTTGTAGGTCACACTACACATTACACATACATTACTTATACTATGACAATTGTCAGACAAAAGTGTTTTGTTTATGAATTTTAAATATTTATTATATTATTTTATATTTTTAAAAATGTATAAAGTTACCTAACGTAACCTATACTTCATATCTCATATTGGCTTTACCGTCGAAATTATATTATTTATAAATCATTGCACATTTATCATCAAGTATGGACGCACATCATATCGACAACAGAATTTATCTGTGAGTAGGAAAATCATAAATTATAATTTTCTTATCTTTCTGTTTCTCCCCAATAACAACAGTAGGTACCTATATATATATAGTATTCACAATACCTAGGTAATATAATTTCTGTCAATGCCAATTAATATTTCACAATACTCTTCAGTCGACCGTTTTACATGCAGTTGAAACTTGAAAGCACTCGTATTATTTATATTTGTGTGATTTAATCTGCTTGACTATATTGGTTTTGCAAGTTTTGCGACGTTTACTAATAATTTATAATCATGAGTAAAAGGTCTCAAAATAATATTTTTAATTACTTTTCTTCGACTTCAACACAAAATTTTAAAAAACAAAAACAATCTGATGACCAAAGTGTAGTTTTTAAAAAAGTATAGAAATCAACTAATACTTCATCTAGTGCGGAATTGGTAGTGTCTAACTTACCAGAACCAAATCAACCAAGCAATACAAAAAATCTGGTCAATCCTACTTTTGATGAGACACAAGATATTTCTTTCTATAATGGCAAACGGTTTAGTAGTTTCACTTTTTTCTGTACGCACAGCGAAAAGTGAGCCGCGATCGTCATACGCCTACCAGCCGTTTTTTATTTACTTGGGGAACTGTTTTAAAAACAGAGTAAATATATCTAATTCAAAATCTATAGTCACAGTATTGTATAAAATAATTTAACAAAATTACGAAAATGTAAACGAGGTAGGCGCGTAACGATCACGGCTCATGTTTTGCTGGCCGTAAGTACCATAGGTAAATATTTGTCAATCTACGACCGATATTGATATATACTCACAGCTCATAGCAGACCTATGCATTTCCCTGGCTTTGTTACTCAAAACTATATAATAATGCTTTTTATTTAACATGTGTTTTATTTCAGATTACTTCAGATGGCATAGGCAAATGTATTCATCAGTTTATGGGAAAATTACTTGTAGAAAAGTTTGATAATTGGAAAAAAGCTAAAGATTCATTCAAAGATCACCAAAATAATCATTACCACAAACTATGCCAGATAAAATTTGATAACTATTTTGCAATCAAAAATAAAATATTTGAACCAATTAATATTCAAATCAATGAAGCGTTAAAAAAAGAAATTATAGAAAATAGAAATCGTCTTCGCCCAATAATAAAAACTGTTTTATTTTGCGGCCAGCAGGGAATATTTTTAAGAAGACATAGAGATTCGGGACCAATTTCATTATATAAAGATGAAAAATGTGTTGATAACCAAGGCAATTTTAGAGAGCTTATTCGGTTAAGAGTAAATTCTGGTGATCACGTACTACAAAATCATTTAGAAAGATCTCATAAAAATGCTTCATACCTTAGCCCTTTGATTCAAAACGAAATCATATTGATATATAATAAGTTAATTCTAAAACAATTGGTTGATAATGTAAATAAAACTAAGGGGTTTACTATTTTCGCTGACGAAACAACAGACATTTCCAACAAAAAACAAATGTCATTATGTGTCCGTTATATTTATGATAAACCATTCGAGGAGACTTTTTACAATTTATAGAAATTCACGATATGTCTCGAAAAGGATTGGCGGATATCATTTTAAAAAGTACGTCTAATATAGAACTAAAAACAAAATATTTGACTGGGCAAGGATATGATGGAGCAAGTTCTATGAGTGGTAGATACAATGGCGTACAAAAGTATATTCGTGATGAGCATCCTGGAGCTTTGTACTTACATTGTAGTGCGCATTGTTTAAATTTAGCTATAACTTTTAGTTGCAAAATCCCTGAGATTAGAATCTGTATGGGCACTATTCAAAGTATAAATAATTTTTTTGGCTATCTAAAAAGGCAAAATGTTTTACAATCGTCTATAGAAGAAATTTTTCCTTTAACTAATCATTTTAAGTTAAAAAATCTATGTGCTACCCGGTGGGTTGACTGCCATAATGCAGTCATTTTATTTGAAGAACTTCAACTAGCCATTATACATGCTTTAGATAACATTACACAATGAATAGGTGCAGATACTTCTAGTTAAACATATCACCTAATTACTGTAATAAAACAGTCTAATTTTCAAACTGCTTTGCTGATATTAGTCAAAATACTTTCTATTAGATTACCTCTTAGTCGATTTTTACAAAAAGAATGTCTCGACTTAGAAGCTGCTTCCACTGTTTAACAAAATATTCAACGTATTCCGGAAAATTGTGATGAAGTTTCAAAACATTTTTTTTTTCGATTGAAACTATTTGTAAAAAATTTTAAATAACTATGAGCTTGCCACGTCAAAATAAACGTCAACAACATAGATGCAATATAATGTCAGAAAATCCGGAACATTTTTATAAAATATCAATTTTCATTCCATTTTTGGACAATTTTTTAGATCAATTAAACAATCGATGTTTAACACATGCCCAAGTCCATTTTAAGTAACTTTGGGTGCATTTTACTCAAAAAAGGAATGGAAATATCAGAAGAAATAAAATATATGTTTAAACAGTTAGTTGAAACATACCAAGAAATAATAAATTAATGTACTGATTCTAACATAAATGATAATATTTTAAATGGAGAATTAGACTTATGGTACACAAGCCATATTCTGCATCTAATGAAGAAAAAATAAATGCTGTTGATCGTTATTTTTCTACAAATCCAGAAGTATATCCAATTATATCAAAACTTTTTCAAATGCTTGTAACTACCGGTATCGAATGCAACAGGAGAACGATCATTCTCGATACTACGCCGTTTAAAAACCTATTTAAGAAATTCTACTAGTCAAAACCGTTTGAATAGTTTAGCCTTAATGGAAATTCATCGTGACATTAAAGTAACTACTGATGACGTTATCAATGAATTGGCAAAATGATTCACAAGAAAACTTAAAATAAATTTATAAATATAACAAAAAATCATTTTTATGTAAAATAAAGTCTTGACTGTTTATTTCCCTAAATAAATTAAGAAATTACCTACATACCATGTTAATTTGATATTCTTGTAGTATGTGTAGGTACATTATATATATTGTATATCCGGGTAGAAGTAATGCAGAAGCAATATTCACCCGGTTCACAATTTAAACCCGGAAATAAAAAAAGTATATATATATAGTCAATTTGTGTAAACCCCACCCCCCCTCCAAAAAAAAATATCCTGGATACGCCACTGAGTTTAACTGCTTTTGGAGACTTTACTGATCATTTGCACCTTATCTGACACCAATGAATGCCCCTCCGACAAACAGGTATCCATGGCCCAAAATATTATTTCAAGAGAATCCATCCATTCAATTCAGATGCAAAACCAAAGCGGATAGGATGAAGTTTGCTCTCTATTTCAAAAAAACTAGTTTTTAAATTAACAAAATTTGTAATCCACTATATAATCAATATTATATTATAATATATTTTAAAATATAAAATAATTTTTTGATTTGAGGAGAAAACAAAATTAATAATGATAAATAGCTCAATATCAACGGGCCCAATTATCTGAGGTCTAGTTGGCAATCGCCGTTTCGCCCACGTGGCCAGGACACCGCTGGTAAAATGTAAGAGAGAGAGAAGAAACGTAGGTAGTGATAATTCAATGAAATTATATCGTTGAAATAACGTCCTACTACACAAATCACAATTACCCATACAATATATTATACACATTATATGATATAATATAATATTAATGATTTTATATTGTAAATAATATGTATACGTATACGTTTATTCCCACTTGTAATCCTTCTGTATACGGGTTTTAAATTTTAAGTGATGAACACTTTGCTTTAACTACCTATATAGTATTTCGAGTTTTCAAATTAACAGATATTTTAAAACTTTTCAACATAATAAACATTTAAAACTCTTATAAAATTATATAAATATTATATACCTACCTAAAAGTGTAACTTCAAATTAATTTTTAATATTTTGATTATTTAGAAAAGCAATCTAAAAAACCCATTGAAATTTTATATGAATAAATATTCATACATATTATTCGTATGTTTGAAATAATTTCGCAATGTTAAAATATAATAACTTGATTTTTTAAGCTATTCTATGTAATTTATATCTTTTCAAAATGCGTATCTGATTACTTTTTAATGAACTTATTCTTGAAATAAATATTTGATAAAAATTAATTATTGCTTTTTGTTGTACATTGGTTTTTTATTTATTATAGCGATGACTGACAATAGTGATTAATGACCGACGATTATTTTTAGACAAGTATTGTAGCCAAAAACAAAAAATCCATTATTTAAATTATTGTTGATCAAATATTAATCAATAGGTGTAATAAACGTTCGCCGTACTGTAAACTATATATTAACGGCAAAAAATTATAAACACTATCATGATATCATTTTAGGGGTAACAAAATTTTTAAACATAGGTAATTATGATTTTTTTTTTAAATATAATCTTTAATAAAAATACTATTATTGTACTCTGTGTACACATGAAGATCAAAAGAAAAAATATAAGGTACCTATATGTTAAAAAGTTATTAATGTATTATCAACCGAAAACGGGATTAATCCTGAGTAGAATCACAGAACATAATAACAATTAATGACAAATATTTATTTAAAAAATACAAAAATGGCACAAGGGTATACTGATAAGTCATAATATATTCTAATAAATTAACATTTTTAAGTAAGTATACATTTAAAAATAGTTTTCAATAATATAATACGTTTCAAAAATACTTTTCACTCATCGATATTTTGTTATATTTTTATCGATATAAATTTGATTCGGTTTTATTATAATATGTATGTCTGTGTTCATACTATATTTACCTCAATATTTAAGTTATAATTTAAACTTAAAGTTTAATTATACACGAGAACGGTTTAGAAGGGCTATGTGCAGACCGTAAAAAGTAGGTCATATTATGATTTTACTCGTGATTTTATATAGCCATATGTAGGTACTTACCAATATGTCCATATAGTTTTTCTTGTCCCCTTATTAAAATACACATTTACCTACTAGATACTCCTTAATTAATAAATTAATTAACAGTTTTAAATCCTCTTATTTCCCAAACTCTAACATGTTCAGGTTTGCATCTTCACACATCAGGAGAGTCGAATAGTTCTTGATAGCTACGACAAGTATAGCTCACAAATTATTAGGACGGGTTTAATAATTATGGCCGGTTTGCACCAGAGACAGAGACCACCAGCGAGAAAAATCTCGTTGACTGCCTCATATTCTACCTGAGAGTCGAACTGGGAACCTCGTGCGCCAAAATACACATTTTTATCACTCGACCTCCAACTCCTAACTATACTCGTAATAATAATATTATTAAATTGTAATCTATATTCTTATGTGCGTACTATATATTTTTGTACAAAAACTACCGAATCTCATAATATACACTCGTACACACTGATATAACATCATATAACTATAGAGTATAAGTAAATGTAGGTACGATGTATCATATAAGCAGCGTGTAATATGCTGCAGCAGCGCATTATTATATCTATATATCACGAATAATAAATACTCCGTTGACGCATAAGAAAATGGAATATAATCATTTCGGGCAACCAGCCATATGTAATAACCAAAAGAAAACAGTCCATGTGTCGTTTTAAAATTAAACCTCGAACTGTCTCATTGGCCCCTCCCTGCTGGAGCCCCTGTCGAAATCCTATATTAGAGAGAGAGAGAGCACGAGTACGCCATAAAATAGAAGGTATAAAAAACAAACCGTTTTGAAAGAAAAAAACGTCTTAGATTTTTAATATTTTTAAATCCAGTTTTCCTTTGTAAATAAGACAAATTTCTGTATATTATGAAACTACCGCATTTCTGTTTTTCATTATTAATTAGGACATGATTTTAAAGCGACAACACCAAACAATCGAATTCAAATTTGGGGATAGTAATACATTACAAGAAAGTTTACATTTCACAAAGAAAAAAGCTGATTTAAATATAAAAATTGAAGCCGTCAGATCTTTTCTCGTTTTAGCGTTAATATGTTTACATAATATTATTTTAATTGGTTATTATAAATAATATATTCGTGCATAATATGGTCGTAGGTTTGTAAATATATTATCAATGTTTTACTCCTTAAAATGTATATCCTTAAACATAACTAGGTATATATTATATCCTGGGCACTAAATTATCTTTTATTATTTTATTAATAAGAATAAATGTTTTAAAAACCAGACACAGTTAAAAAAGTTATAAAAATGCAAAATAGATAAAATTGAAAGAACGGAAAAACATCGGTAGTGTTTATAATAGCGACGACGCGTAGTGTAGATAAAACGCGCGAAAAATATCAGAATCGGAATGGTAACGGGTTTAGGCATAAATTATATCATGCACATCGTGGGCTTGAGATTAAAAAGTTCTAATCATCACTTTTTTTTTTAAACTAGGTACCTACTTTTTCATACCAACCTAATTTCGATATTTTGAGTTAGAATAGATAAATTAAGAGACATGTAGTCCTGTCCTGACTTCTGGAATCTTGCACATCTCGAAATTTTAATCCAAAATTTTTTAATGTGTTACAAATAATCAAAAAATCTTTAATTGGTACAAATTATTATAATGAATATTAGAACTATAGAAATGCTTTCTAAAATATTTAAAAATATTGAGTTGGTACTTTTTTACCCTGAGCACACAACACGTCCAATATGCAGGAATTATATACAAAAATGTATACATGCAATACATCCGATACTCACAAATATACAACACAGATAAAATAGAAGCTGCAGGTTCCTCGGCAACCTAGGTATGGGTAATGGATGTCTGTATACTATAAATACAAAGGACAATTAGGACTAAAGAAACTTATAAAGATTGCCGTCGCCTTTCCAAAATAAAATCTACCTTCAACGCTATTTACCACATTTTTAAGTATACTTGATTTTTTAAAAATATTTTTGGACGATAAAAATACAGTCAAAAAGACAACCCAGTAGTAAAGGGAGAAGGTGAGCCCATCCCATTCCTGAAGGTTGAATATTATAATACTCGTACGATATACAGGGTAATAACGGCGGTACACAACTCACTCGACTCGTCCGGGAGTTGTAGCGGAGCGTCGGCGGTTGCAGAATTTGCAGTGCGTTTTTCTCCTATGATGACGACGACGACGACGACGACGCCGGCGTCGGCGGCGATCGACACACGAGCTGCAGCGGCGGCTGCTGAGACGGCGGCGAGAGCGGTCTCGTGTGAAGCTCGAAGTCAACGGCACGCGACATAATAATAATAATAATAATAATAATAATAACAACAACAATAATAAAATAATAGGGTACGACGATACAAAAAAATAATATTATTCAAAAATATACTGTATAAACGACGATTCGAGAATAGAGCACGAACCGCTCATAAGTATGCCGACGAAGGCGGCGTCTACGAAATCGGTCGAGCGACGTACACCCGGAACATTTAAAATAAATTTATGTCAAACGACGACGACGATATAATATTTCTATAAATAATGAATTATATTATGTATCGGCCGCGGTATACGACCGCCGGCTTTTCTACCACCTCCACGACAAAACGCACCATATACAAACACGCGCGCGCAAAACGTTTCGCGTCGGCGGCGCGCGCTATATTAATAATAATGATAATGATAATACGACGACGATGACTACTGCGACGACGGTGATGGGAGAGATAGAGGCACCCGACCCGCCGGCACACACCACTACTGATTCCTCTACACGACGGCGGCGGCACACACTACGCGAAATGCGCGCGGCGGCAGCAGCGACGATGGCAACGGCAGTGGCGGCACGTTCGCGCTATCGCGGCCCGCGACGACAGTCCGTAAAGTAATCCAGGGATTTTCCCGTCGGCGTGCCCCAGGATTTTACACCGCTACCAAATCGTGCATCCTTCCCGCGAGGCCACACCCTGCCTGCAGCTCCTATCCCTCCGCACACCAAACCATCCTGCAGCACGGTCACCCTTACGCCTATATATATGTGTGTGTGTGTTCTGCCACCGCCCTTGACGTTCTGGCGGAAAATTGGGGCCATCTCATCCCTCGTGTGCGACTTGCACCACGGCAATGCACACACGGGAAATAACCCTCCTCCCGCGAACTCTGTATATAGGATGCACTGCAAAACGCGCAAACACCACTCCTTCGGTCCACTACCGCGACACCACCCGAATACATAATATCATCGTACTTTCGCCGCGACACCGCAATCGTATTCAGTAGGTACACGCGGCGACATTACGATTTGAGACAATATAATACGGCGCTATAACAAGCGATCTCACGGATTAAGACACTGCGTACGCCCGATGTTTTATACGGCTAAGACGAGGAAAATGTAATTTGGGAACGTCGTCTTGAGTCGTAAGAAAACTCGTGAGAACGTCGTCCTAACAGCAGCCGATAAGCGTTGTTTTATATGATGAGACACGTAATTTAGCTCGGCCGAGAAACCGTGTTACCGCAACGTGTTCAAAAACCAGCATCATTCATTTTATTGACCCATCATCTCCAAACTCTTGAACGTGTCGCCTCGAGTACCTCTCTTTCCCCTCCCCCGTCATTATCACCCCCGGAGACACCATTCAGTCGCGTTGTCATCTGACAGCATAATGAAAAAATAATCCCGACAAGGACCACTTTAAAATCCGCAATCAAAGCATGACGCACCAATGCCATTGATGTTTAACCCAATTTGCAACAAAAAGAGTTCAGTCGTTGTTTGGAAAGTTCCGCCGACTCCCTATATACACCGCCAGAGTACTCAACCCACAGAGGAGGGGTGGTAGGTTATTATACTGCCAAACCGAATATATTCGCACGGAATCGTTTCTTATCTTTTTTTTGTTCCAATATATAATTATAAAATACACGAAAAAAAGAAAAAAACTTGGGGTGAAGTATCCGATACCCGAGTTCGAATAAGAGATCCTACTTTTTTTCTTAACACCCCTAACAACTTCTCACTCTCCCTCGGTACTCGTACATCACTATACACCTCACAGCCGAGAAAAACCCGTCGTCACACGCCGGGCGTTGCAGCGTTGCCGCGCACAACACATCAGAATCTCTCGCTCGCGGCGCCGAGCGTTCCACGTTTTTATTATTGATTTAAGACGAGAGACAAGATGCGGTCCCCATAGCAACGTCGGATCCGCGGCACGGGCGCGAAAGAGAGAGAGAGGAGACGCGCGCGCGGAGAGAAAGAGTGATGCCCCACTTGCGGTGGTGGATAGGTGCCACGCCCAAGGGGTGGCGCGCTACTGCGGATGCACTGCGTTCTTCCCTTACACCGATGGTCCGTCGACACTATGCCGCCTCTACCGCCCCTTACAGCATGTAATCAGATGCCCACACAATAGCGCACTTGACCTCGTCACCTCCACCTACAACCAATGTATTTCGAAAACTAATGTGCTCTCTACCTCCATTGTAATAAGCATAATTCTACAACAGCATTGACATGCTAATAAAAATTGACACGTAGGTACTCTCAAAGGATTCAATACAATAAAAATACTGCGGCTATGACACATCCTACAGATACGGGTTTTAGTTAAATTTGAATATAATAGTATATAGACGTTATACATCCGCATAATATACTATTTCTGTCTAATGGGCATAACAGTAAAATATTAATTTTTTTAAATAGTTGTAACAATATTTTGTTAAGGCAATGCTTTACGAATAGAGCATTAAGGGGACATTAAGGGTACCTGACTCAGCCGCGTCTTTATCTAACACACGCTCATGGTAAAATCGGGTTTTATATTTCCAATTTCATGAACAATTGGTTGATTTTAGGATATGATGACCTATTATCATAATTAATAAAGAGAACATAATCAATGACATGTAGAAATTATATTTTCAATAAATTAAATTTTAAGCAAAATATTCACTATTTAATTTTTTTTTTATTATTATTTAGTCATTATACTTGTAAAACTTAAAATTAAATTTATGGAAAAAATATTTCCTACATGTCATAGATTATGTTCTCTATTAATTATGATATCCTAAAATCACCGGATTGTTCATGAAATTAGAAATACAAAACCCAATTTTACTATGCTGTGTGTGTGTCAGACAAAGACAACTAAGTCAGGTACTAAGTCCCCTTAACTAAAAATATTATATTTCAAATTTTATAATAGATGTTAAAATTTAATTATAACCTAGACACCATGCTAATACTAATACTAATAATGTTGTATTCATATTTTGCATAATATAATTATGTAGTAATAGTAATTATTTTACCACATTTTCCATTAAATGAATGGATATTTTCCTGACCCCCCACACGAGTCTTCTCAGTGGGGCCCAATATTCATAGTATATGAAATTGAATAAAATTAAATATACCAAGTATAACGTCCCCTAAGTATTTGTAATTGTATATAATATGTATATTATACAAGTAACCCAATGAATAAAAAAAAAATGGAATGTTATCAAAAACAAGGTTTTTATTCAATGATACGTAAAAATGTTTAATGAAAATATAAGAAAACCCTTATCATCACGCCTTTTCAATTTTAAAACGACAAATCTTATTGACATAATTGATAAAGTATAACAATTTTTCCGTTACAATAGATATGCTTCAAACGCACTTCAATTACACTCTAATGAGAATATAATATTATACCATAACAATCCATTTTTCTAACAGTATAGAAAAGAATGATGGTATATATAATATATGAGTTTGTTTTCATACTACACTTCTACAAATAGTAAACAGTCATAACTCAAAAATAACTGAAGTGACAGAACAACTGTATTAAGATGGTCAGACAAAAAACAAATGTATAATCATTTTACTTGAAAAATATTCTTAATTTTACTTCTATTAACTTATTGTAAGTATATACATTAAAAAAATTAGGAAGAATTGTTGCCAATCGCAACATTATGTTATATATATTATTATGTAGACATTAAGAAAAAAAAAGTTGATGATATAAATTTCCTATTTTCTAACATTTATATAATTTACAAAAAAAAATAATAATAATAATAATAATAAGAAAAAAATAATAACAAATAAATATAAATTTGTTGCTGGGACAATTTTTTAAAATACCATTATTTTATAAAGCCAAGTTGATTTATCATTGAATTCTTTAGTTTTAAAAATAAACATATTTTCAGTATAATTTAAAATTGAGTCATGCATTGACCATGACAACAGTTCTGTCCCATAGGGACTCATGATTTTTCAACAATTTCAGAAACTGTTGATAATTTGTTTACATTTTAGAACAACAGGGTGCTCATTCCACCCATTTCACTCTGTTCCTTAACAAATATTTCAAAATACTGGTATATAATAGTGACAGCCAATAAAATACCAGTGCCCGATCCAATGGCACCCATAAAATCAGCTAATACAGATAACGCACCAATACAAAGTCCACCAAATGCTGCAGCAGTAGGTATATAACGGTTTAATTCGTGAATCATAGAATTATCCCTATGGCCACGCATAACCATCTGTTGTTCTTTGAGTTGTTTTGCAACCTGCAAATATAAATGTTATTAGTTACAGTCCACATTTAATATAGTATACATAGTCGAATATCTATTAATTACTAACATCTTTAGCAGATGATCCAGAGACTTCAATCCATGTTTTGGAGAAAAATGCACATGATCCCAGCATAAATACAATATAGAGAATAGCATGAATTGGATCCTCTGCAATGTGAGATAGATTTTCTGGTGGAGATAGATAATAGCACAAACCACCCACTGGATATGCTCGAGCTGGTCCACCACCACCAACATCAGCCCATACACCTAATAAGTTCACTAAAATGTTGCCATGGAATTTTACAGCTAACATCTATAAATTAAAAATTAAAAATAATAGTATTTAATTAATTATCAACATGCTTAGGTACACAATTTTTATTTAGTTTACCTGAGATATAACATATAAATTTGATACTAAAGCAGATTGTAAAATGATAGGAATGTTTGATGTATAGAATAGCTTAATTGGGTAGCTACTATATTGTCCTCGGTACCTAGCCGACTTGATGGGTAGATCAACTCGGAAACCCTATAACATTGAGATATGTAAAATTATTGAACTTATATTTTTTTGATTTAAAAACTTACTTGGAAATAAATTACAATAGCAAACACTAAAACAGTAGCTAATAAATTCATCAAATTTGGTAAATTTTGCCTATAAAATGCTTCTCTGAGTGCTCTAACTTTATCTTGTCTTGTTGCCAACAAATGAAATAAGGCTATAACAGCTCCTTCAAACTCAGTTCCTCTACCTAAAACAAACATCACGTTATAAATATAAATATTTATGATCAAATCATTACAAACTAAATAAATTGTAACAGGTATATACTGCCCTCATAAGCTAAATCACTGCAAATCTGAAAAAAAAAACCGTTTTTGAGAAAAACGAGTTTATAGTTTACACATTTTTAAACAATCATACGACCTTGTACATTATACTTCTCACAGCATTATAGGTGTTTATTTAAGTAATTTTTCTTTAAAAAGGCAATGAAATCAAATTAAGCTAGTTAAAATGCATTTTTCAATAATAAAACTTTACTTTTTACATTTATCCTTAGTATTTTTATGAATTATAGATATCTTAATTCGTAGAGAATAATGCTGTATATCAAATAAATGTGATATTTTAAGTTTAAATGTATTATAAAATATTATTTTTAACATATTTTAATAGTTACTAACTTATTAAAATGTATTCATATTTATATAACGAATACACTGTATCTATGACATACTAAGCAAAAACGCCGTAATTTATAAAAAATATTTATAGTATTTAAGCTTATATTAAATGTGATACGGCATTCTTACTTAGTACAAACTCGTATTTTTCATTACTTACGACATTACCAAAGATTAATAAATATGTTTTGTTGCCGATATGTATTTTTAGGTTACTTTTTCTTATAGGAAATCTATGAAATTGGTATACCTATCAGATGTCACAGCTAACTAATTTTTTATTTTTTTTTTTAGACGTACGGTGTTCTAGCTTATGAGGACAGTATACCATAGAATTAAATAATATACCTGTATTTACAGTAGTCGGACTAAAGGCTTTCCAGACAATTGTTTCACAAATATTGGTAGCGATGAAAAGTGAAATTCCTGAACCCAATCCATATCCTTTTTGCAAAAGTTCATCCAATAACAAGACAATTAATCCAGCCACAAACAACTGAATGATGATCAACAAGCATACACCAGCTCCTATTTCACTGGGATCACCATACATACCAGTCATAACATAAACAATTGCCTGACCAACAGTAATGACCATACCAAACACTAAAAATAAAAATATTTCTGATTTATTTTTAAAATTTTCACTTTTATAATATATTAATAAATACCATACATTTTTGAGCGCCATTAAATAAAGCACGATCTTTAGGAGTATCACCAACTTCAATGATTTTAGCTCCAGCCAACAATTGCATAATTAAACCAGAAGTTACAATGGGTGAAATTCCAAGTTCCATCAAAGTACCTCGATTTGAAGCTAAAATTACACGAATCCAATAAAAAGGATCTGCTGAATCTGAACTCATAATTCCAAATAAAGGTATCTAAAATATATAAAAATATATATTTTTTTATCTTTAATACTATTAGGTATTTATAAAACTAAACTACTTACTTGACAACACACCAAAAAAATGAACAAAGTGATAGCAGTCCATAATACCTTTTCTCTGAATTGAATCTAAATTACGATATATTTTATCAATTAAATCTTGTTATTAACACATAACTTTTATCCTATATATATTATATACAGAATTTGGCCGACCCCAAATAGTTAGGAGAGAAAGAGAAGAAGATACAGAATTGTTTATAAATATAATATATATATACCTATTTTTAATAACAATTTAAAAACCAAAATAAATTAAAATATTATAAATATTATAAAATAAAAATGGCTATTCAACTAAATACAAAATATTAAATAATTACATTAGATTCACATTGAAATTAGTAGGTACATCTAATAAAAATGTGTTTTAATTTAAACAATAAGACTAAATGAAGCCAATATTGCACAAAGTTTATAATAAAGTTTTAAATGATTTTAAAATAGATAAGCACATAGGTATTACATTATATTATAAAATCCTGTTATAATTTGCAGCCTCCCACCAATTAAAATATCAAGTATTTAATATAATTTAGAAATATTTATTATGCTATTTACAAATATAAACAAATTAAAAATAATAATATGAGTAATTTAGAATATACTCAAATACTTACTTTACGTTCAGGTTTGGCAATTTCTGGCAGTATACTGCAGAAAGGTTTAATTACTTCTAAAAATTTAACTGAAACAAAAATAAACAAACAAATAAATTATATTTTTGTAGGTATTGAAATTTTTCAATGTTTGCCAAAAACTTAAATATTCATATTGTAATAGGTAATCGGTGAACAATAACAATAATTGTTACAATATAATTTACAATTTCAAACAATTGTTGTTTGAAATTACAAATAGATCTGAATAGATTTTGTGATACTGTAGTAAATTATTACTAAAGTAGGTAATTAAAGTAAGTTAATAAATTAAAAATATAAATATAACTAGTTAGAAGAAAATATTTTACTTTCACCATTAACCACACAAACTATTTCAGTGCTAATGTTATAAGAAATCTGTTTTACAAAACCAAGTTATACACTCACAACTAAATATCCTACTTATCTAAAAGTTAGGTATGTACTTTATTGTATATGGGTTGGAATTAGAAAAAGTTAAATGAAACAATAGTAATAACTTGTAATAATATCGATTTAAGAGTATCCTTATTTCATAGCATTAATATAAATAGTACATTATACTGAAACATTAGACCTCAAAGATCCAAGACCATAAACCAGCAAATATTGAAAAGGATTTATTTTTAGTCAAAGATGATATTAGAAGAAATATTAAAGGGGAGAGATGTCCAAGTAATTTTACACTTAATTATCTAAAAAAATTAATAAGCAAAAAAAAAGTATTAAACTTTTTCACTAAATTTGCTGATTGAACCTCAGAACTTCAAAATGTACAGACTTATTTCCTGAGTAGGGGGTATAACATATTATATATAATTTTGGATCTGTTTTGGTAGAATCAAGCAAAAATTGCATTCTATTTATTTCAAAGGGATAGGCAGATTAACTAAACATTATTTATTTTATCGGTATAAAAAACAATGTACATGTAAAATTGTCATTATAACTGATAGTATATTGTCCATTGTACTGCAACAGACAGTGTGTATCTCAAAATTTGACAAAATTAGATTATTGTCAATATTAATGAAACAAGTGTTGCCGAAACTATTGTTTTATAATTTTTTTTTATTAGACTAACAGTTATACTGTAAATAATAAAAATTTTAACACTAAAAAAAAAAATACTTATATCAAATCTACTAATATACTTTATCAAACATAATGTACCTATCTGATTGATAAGAAATTTATAAGATATATATATATAAGATTGATAGAAAGATAGAACAGAGAATGAGTGTCGCTGAGATGAGATGTTAAGGTGGATGAGTGGAGTTACTAGAAAGGATAAAATAAGGAATGAGTATATCAGAGGTAGTATAGGGGTAGCTTCGATAGTAGAAAAAATGAGAGAGAATAGATTAAGATGGCTCGGGCATGTATTAAGAAGGGAAGAGACTGAGGCAGTAAGATTAGTAAGGGAAATACATGTTGTTGGTAAGAGGGGGAGAGGAAGACCGAAAAAGAGATGGGGGGATGTGATGGCAAGTGATATGAGGAAGGTAGGAGTAAGTGAAGAAGATGCAGGAGATAGACTTAAGTGGAAGTATTGGACCAGGGTGGCCGACCCCAAATAGTTGGGAGAGAAGGCGAAGGAAAAGAAGAAGAAGACCTATCTGATTGATCACTGTGTGATATTTTTTGAGATATGTATTATTGTTAAAAAATATTAAACGAAATAAACTGTTTTGTTAAAATAGTTTTACATGTAAAACTTCAAAACATAAGATGCGTGTTATTGTAGTATAAGTGACAATATACTGTATTATGACTTCCTTATGAAGTAAATATACTTACTGCAAGATTTTGTCGTACCTAAAATAAGTGTCCAAATATTTGAAGCAGGCCAATTAATTTTTTGTTACTAGGCTACTTTTTTCGTTCCATCAGGCCATATAACCATATACCTAAATAGTGCAATAGACTGTTCCCCATTGTAAGTAATGCATGGTCTAATTATTCTTTCCAAATTTTTTCAAAACTTTATAATATCAGCACAAAAATCGACGCAAATTTAATATTTAACAAGGGCCATTAACACACATAAAAAAATAGAACTGCCAAAGTATAACCTGAATGCCTCTATTGATGCTACTGTCTAAAATATCAAATACCTACATATTAATAATTTTGATTTTCCAATATAATGTTAATACCCATACCCCCTCCTTTATTGAATTTATATACTTAATTTAATACAACAATATAGGTCTAAATATAAATATATATAAATTGTTAATTCTATATTATTTGGATATGGGTGTTAAAATTTATTAAAAATATAAAAATATACACCTACATATTCAATTAATAATTCATATTATATACAGTGTACACACTATACATTAATACATATCAACATTTGTCTTTTGGTCAAAAAAGTTCCATTTAAAGATCAATTTTGTTGATATTTTAATAATCAATAATTATATTTTACCTAAAAGTTTAATACTGCCTACAAACCTAATGTCAATAATCAAAAAATAGGAATACACCTACCTAAGATACTTATTATTTTTATATACCTAAACCTTTACATAATGAAAAAATACATTAATAATGAATATTTTATCATATGAAAGTATTTAGCACAAGTAGAGAATAAATAGTAGGTATTAATACCAAATGTGAAATGAGGAATATCAAATTAGAACATAAAACAAATAAGTTTCAATGAAATTTGTTTACAAAACCAAATCATAAATTAAATACTAATTTTGTCATTTTCATGTTGATTTACTATAGATACTCATAGATTGCATTTAGCGGTGTTTGAAAAGTTGTTCAATTAATAGATCGTAATTGATTATTTTTATTATTTACATTTATCTACTTCCATTAGTTAAAACACAAAAGTACAATTATAAGTAATCCGTGCCTATGTGAACTAATAGAATAACGGTTTTAAAGGATCGGTTTGACCCACTTTTGAGAGGAAAATAATTATTAACAGTAGGTAGGTAGGTAGGTATTCAAAAAGTTTTAAACAAATTACTTTTAAAAAACTTAACGATATAAATATAAATAAAATAAACTATAGGTGTTTATACAATTACTCCTGTAGGATTTGTTTTAGTTATAATCACGGCTAACAGGTATCCAAAAACGTCCAAAAGTCCCTTAAAGTAAGTACTTAAGAAAAAAAACCGTTTGAAGTAGAATAATAAATAAAAACTTAAAAACATAATACTTACAACCCATTGTGATTGATTGGTGCTAACAACAGTCTTTAAGCTTCAATTAAAGTACATTAAGGGTAAAACGACACGTATTTCACGTAGGGAACCATACGAATCGAGTGATTGGCAGAAGGTGGACGACACGGTAATAATGTACAGTTCACTTTCAGTAGACGTACAAGCGTACAACCACGTAGCGGCTTGACCGACAACATCAACACGAACACACATGCAACGATTTTTGTCGATGAGTCGGCGACACGTATAGTGTACATATATCAAAGAGGATAAGAACTCTCTAGTTCAAAAGATAATATAAAATTTAAGGTGCTTAATATTTAAAAAAATTAGATTTTTATGAAATCAAATAAATTTAAAATAGATTAGAGTAAATAATTGAAAGAAAATTGTATTTAAAAATGTGAATACTTTTTAATGCTCCTCAAATTAACTTTCCCTTTTTTTGTCCCTAGAGTGTTCTCACACAGATATTTATAATAAACAATATTATATCTGTGGTTCTTAACAAGATTGAAAAATAGATTACCAAACTACCACGGTGTAGTGCACAACTGGTGTAGTGAAGATCTTACCTAACCGTGTACATTCTGCGCAAGCGTAAGCACCATATCATGAATCTAGAAATCTTATCAGTTATAGAATATAATAAGACCATGATATCGCCTATGTTAATTTTATTGCTCAATTTCGTGGAAAAAAGTACACGCTATTTATCAAACGAACAAAGCTCATAGTTATCTACTACGTGCAACTACTGTTTATTATTCTAACCTCTAAAATTGATAAAGAGTGATAAAAAAAACAATACAAAATCTGAGATTTTGATTCAATTGAAATATTTGGTATATTTTACATTTGCATCTTTACAAATTTTATTCTGAAGTATGAATTAATAAATACATAATCTGATTCATCAGTTGTATTTTCTATACCGTCATGATCGCCACATTTCGTTCAGTCATTCAATCTGTAAACGGTTTTAACATAATACCGATTAGAACCTTCAAGTCTGATTTGCATATAAAATGGGTTCGACCAGAGAAAATTGCTTGCTGGGATCCCAAAAAGTCAGGTGACTTGGTGCCTCAAGAACCTCTGGATATGACCCAGATTCCATTAGAATATCAAGAATCTAAAGAACTGAAAACGTAAATTGTTGAATTAATTTTTTTTTTTTTATCTACACATACCTAGGCAGTAGGTACATAAAGAAAATTACCAGTATATCAATTATATTTATTTTAGAGCCAATGAGTATGTACGTAAAGTATTTTCATGTAGTTTTATGGGACGTCGATCTGCTACGCAACTCGCTCGCCAAAAGCTCATTAATAAAGTAAAATCTAATAATTTAGATTCCACGTCATGTGAAGTTCAAAGTAAGTTAACATAATAATTTAGAATAACATTTAAATTAAATCTTATAAATTTGTGTTAAATAGTAAATTTTGATAGATAAAAAAAAAAATTTTGATCATTTGAATAGGTAAACTTGAATAAATAATTTTAAGTACCTAGTTAATTACATAAAAATAAAAACCCAATTTCTAAAAAACAATTAGTTATTATTTTAACAAATATGTATTTTGAAAACAATGTTTTAAATAACTACTACTAACAGTGTTGAACTAATTTTAATTTTGAAATATGTATCTGTTAAAATAAAAACAAACTATTTTGTAGAAATTGTGTTTTTATTTTTATATAAATAATTCTACAAGTAACTCAACACCAAAATATAGATAATTAAAATTATTTATCTATTCAAACTTTTATAAACCATTTTGAACCTATATTTAAAATTAATTTACAATTGGTTTTTAATTCATTAATTTATACTTTATTAATTAATTAATACATAATATAACTGTATTTATTTATTTTTAGTTGCTAGTATGACTGCCAATATTCGTAATCTTCAAGATCATTACAAAACATCTCCAAGAGATAAAAATTCTAGAGTAGCTTTAAAAGAAATAATAGATAAACGTAAAAAGAGACTTAAACATTTACGTACTTGGGATTATAAGAAGTTTGAATGGTTATTAGAAAGTTTGGATTTAAAGTATCATCCTCATCCGTAAGTAGAACCTATAATTTAATATTATAAAACAAAATGCTGTCAATTAATAGTCATTAAAGGTCAAATAACCATTTTAATAAATTTTGTCAAATTCAGATCAATCAAAAATTTAATACTGAGTCATTTAACAAATTCTACAATACTTCTTAAAATTACCTATTGGTCATTTAAATATATAAATATCAAGTAATCTTTTTTTCTGAACTCTTACTGATGGTGTTATAAAAAATGCTTATCAGTAGGGAACGATTCATATACACAATAATGAATAAACCTTCAAAATACTATAATAAAAATTATGCAAAATAAAATTTGTGTTATTTCAATAAGAATGATATAAATCATTTCTTATCAGATCTGAAATAGCTTATTCTAATATATATATATATATATATTTACATATAAGTCCATTTCTTACTTATTACAATGGCTCACCACGACACCAAATATGAAGTACCTAAATACTATTAGTTGTTGTCACATATTATTCAACTCTCAATAGTGAATTTATTATTCTAATTTGCAACTCAATTACTTCTACATAGAACATTCTATAATATTATAATAGTATGAACCTAAGGATTTGTTCATTAATTAATTTATTCAATTTATTCACCAATTTTACAAAGATTAAATAAAACATATTATAATTTCGTTGGATATTTGTTACATAATAATTTGATCCAAAGACGATTAAATTTATGTTGTTACCAAAATTATGATTGGGATCTCGATGACATTGTATAAAACTAAAATGTTTTACAATTTACTTATATCTATAGGACTTATGAAAGAGTAGAAAGAAAAAAATCACTACGCCGCCTAACAACTCAATGGTGTGATAAAGTTAGAGCAGACAAATTGGCACAATATCGTAACCAATTGGATAGTGAAAAAGAAATTTTTTTAAAAGATAAATTGGATAAATTGGAATGGATTAAAAAAGAAGAAATTGAATGTGGGATATTACCAACAATAAATGATGCTGACATTGAAGCTGCCCGAAAACAGTTGGAAGAATGGAAAACCCTAAAATCTGTACAAGAATGAAAATATTGCAAATGAGAGAATTGTTAATATGTATTTAGAACTCTTTAATAATTTTAAAAAACAATTCTATAGTAATAAATTATGAACTAGTTTTTATTTTTAAAAATTTGATTTTCAACTATATTGTTTGGTATTGTACCAATTTTTAATGCTACTTCCTGCCAAGTATCTAAAGCAATGACATATGCTTTTTGTTGACCATCTTGAAGCACTTGATTTAAATATTCAGGTGAATCCATTAATTTAATAATTTCTTTGCGTATAGGAGTGAATTTTTCTACCAATGCTTGTGACACAATGTGTTTATACCTGAAAAAAATATTTGAATATAATAATTATTATCCAATTTTTAGATATATCCACATATATAGAAGTAAAAATTCAAAACTTGATTATTATGTTTACAATTTCCATATTGAAATATCCAACTTCAATTAAATTCAACAACAATTATATTTTGTATGAAATACAAAGAACTTCTCTTATAAATTAAATAAAAAGTTTTATAGATATTGTATATTTTATAGTTTATGTTATTTTTTAAACTTAAATGTATCAATAAAAAGTATAAAAATACATTGCAAGAAAATTAATTATTTAAAAAAAAATTACATCTATGATCTAAATAACAAAATAGTATTATAAAATTAAACAATAATAATGTTTATTAATATATATATATATATATATGTGTGTGTGTTTATTATTACACAAACTATAAAAAAAACTGAATTGATACATTATCAAAACTGTAACAAATTATTTTACAATCATATACATAATAGTTACAGGTTATTAAAATGTATATTAATATTATAAGTATAGATAATAGATAATAAGTATAGATACATTAGCAGTTTGGATATTGTACCAAATCAGTTTTTACTTTTTTCACAGTTCACAGTATTTCAAATCCTGAATGTTCATGAGCATACATTTTATATAGACTCAGAAGCCAATATAAATTTAGGGGACCAATAGAGTTATCGAACACAAGTAATCAACACTTACAAAAATTTATATACAAACGTATTATCATTGATTATATATTTTATATTGATATATAATCAATGGTACTATTTAATTGTGTTTATTTTAAATATATTTATTAATTTTTAGGTTTCCTTTACACTTATAAAAAATACTGAGAAAATCGAAAAATACCAGTTAAAACAAATTTTTTATTACATAGCTCTTTATTCACAAACTCCTACTCAACTTCTTCAATCTGAAAAAGTGTATACATGCATTAACATTTTTTAAAAAAACAAATCATTGTAAAACCAATACATTTATCTATCTACAGTCTACACTATACTATGAAATATGCAGTAGATTATAGATCCTGTAACTATGAAAAAATGTATTTTTAAAAAAAATCATTAAATCTAACTTTTCTAAACATTAGTTGAAAGATGATTAATTTTTTATAAATTTTTATATAAGATTTTTCAATGATATTTGTTTTCTTTTTATCTTTGAGCAACTTTTCGACCAGAAGGAGTCTGGTAGGAGTTTCGGAATAAAGAACTTTTTTGATAGAAAATTGGTTTTAGTTGATATTTTTAAAAAGTAATTTTTCCTGTAGTTTCATTGAGCATAAAGAAAAATGGCCTTTTATAATGAAAATATTTTATAAATGTATGGGAAATAATAAAATAACAATTAAAATTGTCATGGTTACCTACTTTTATTTATTTTTTTTAATAACATTATTATTATATTATACCAAAACTTTACTTAGAAGTGTTTTATTAAATGTAATACATCCACAAAGAGTATCTTGTCCAATAAGCAAGTGCTACTACAAACTAAGTATGCATTTTTTAACGTTGCGATTAAATTTTTGAAAATAAAAACTTATTACCGTCCAGTGTCTATAAAAGAATTTTCTTCACAAATTTCTTCTGGTGTTTGTCCAGAAATAAGGGAATGCATTGTTAAAAGTGTTGAAACTCCAGGCCGATTATCAGGATCATATGTTATTTTAGATGTACAATCTGTTACAGATTTTTTCACTTTTTCTACAATAATATCTGGTTCATCAGTAATTTCTATTCTTCCACGTGGATCTGGATGAGATTTTGACATTTTTTTTGTGGGATCACGAAGATTTCTTATTCTTGCAGAACAATCCTCTGTGTATAAAATATATATAATACATACATATATAGTAGTAAACTATTAAATATTTACGTTGAATAAGAACTTCAGGTACAGGAAATGTGTTACCATAACGTTTATTAAATGTACGAGCTATACTATGTGCTAATTGCAAGTGTTGAATTTGGTCTTCACCAACTGGCACTTTAGTTGCCCTATTAAAAATAAATAATACTAATAAGAAAAATATTAGATAAAAAATATATGTGTTTACTTATATAAAAGTATGTCTGCAGCTTGTAAAATGGGATATAAGTACAAACCAAGAGGAATATCTTTCAAAGTTGATGATTTTTCTTTAAATTGGGGCAGTTGGCCTAATCTGGGCATTGTAGTCAAGCAGCCAAGAATCCAACTTAATTGTGTATGTTGAGGTATCTAAAGTTTAATTTAATAACCCAATACAATTTTAGATTGGTCAATAGCTTTAGTGTTTTATTAAAAATAAAATTTAATTTGTATATTTGAAAATTGTATTATGTATACAATACAATTACTTATAATTTATAAACCTTTCTTTTATCATACTTTGACTATCTGATAGTGATAGCACCTGGTAATTTGCGCATCTTCCTTGGTTGTCACCATTGCTTATGTTTAATAGACATTGAAATCGTTAAAATAGTTCATGCAATATAAATAAATATTCTTAAATTATTAAAGGACTACATAACTTAAATTTAGATTTTTTTGTTAAATATAATATTTAAAAAAAGAAAATGTTTGGCTGTCTTAAAATTGTTAAATTATTCCTGTATAAAGTAAGTAAAAAGTAAATATCATACCTAACATGAATGACGTCCTAAAAATATTTAATTTTATGACCTGTATTTAAAATATGCATGTTAATGTGATATGTACATTACACAATTAAAATAATTCTAGAAAAAAAACTTTGTCCGATAAATTATAAGTGTATTTTTGAAAATGTTACATAATTATTTATTTAAATGTTTATATTAATGCTTATTATTATTATAATTTCTTATTTTTTGTTTTGTTATGAACTTATAGGGTGTACTTAATTTTATTTTATTTACCTAAACAGAATACAAAAAAAATCCAAGATTTAAAGATGTGATTCCTAATAAAATATGTGATATTTATTATAAAATAATTTTTTTATTATATTATACTTTTATTTTTAATAATTAATATGTTTACTTACTTAACTCTTAACTATACTTCTTTCATGAATTAAAAAAAGAATACAATTTAAATATAATAAATTTATATAATACTGATTTATTAGAATATTTCACAATTTATTTTTAATTTGCAGTAAGTTGCATAGGTACCTATAAGATAAAAAAAAACCAAAATATAAAATGTTTTTTAATTGCTATGTATCTCCATTTACCACTGTTTTTTTTTTGGTTTAGGATAATCGTTAGCGAGAATATCTTATCTCCAATATATGTGGACATACTGCTTTTTGGCTTAGTAAACACTTTATAAAATATAGCATATATCTACTTTTAACTAGAAGGAAACAATTTAAAAAATCTAAAATCGATTCTATGTCAAAAATAAAGTATAAAAGCATATATTTTTATGTCAAATATAAAATAAAGAGCATGTTTTGGTAAAACTTAATTTGCTTTTTCCCAACAATTTACTTTCGTGGAGATACACTTTTTTGGATAAGACGGCAGTATATATCAGGCAGGGTCACTTACTTACTACTCTCACTCGGACAGTACGCTGTAATAAAATTATATTGAATGTATAATTATTACAGTAATAGTTAAATATATTACGCCTAGCTATTGTAAATAACTATTATTTATATTATACGTAATTAGTAACGGCCAAAGTAATCTTACTCAATTAGATATATTACTAGATTTGTTCTAGTATTTATTCTTAATAAAAATACATACTTAATGATTTTATATATATAATGGACAATAATACTTCACTAAAGCTCCACTCAGAATCATTTTTTTTTTGCAAATGCAATATATTTACCAAGATTATCCTATATGATAAACAAAGTGCTTCCACCCCTAATAACAACAAACGAGCAAATTTCTACCCCTAATGATCCATCATTTTAAATATGTATGTAATATTATAATCATTGAAATAGTTAGGTGGTAGATACATGAAAAAGTGGGTGTGTTCAATATCAAATACAAATACCAAGTCATAAGAAATAGATGATATTTATGAATTTGTTTCCTAAAAAAAACTAATTATAAATAAAAATATATTATGACAGTATGATCCAACCCACAGAAACTATTTCTTTAGCATTCCAAAATATTAATAATAAAACAAAAAAAATTTGGACTACACCGTATTATGTTTTAATTAATATTATATTAAGTTGTTTTACTTATAGGTCTTGTATATACAAGGATGTCCATCTAGGATAACTCAGAGGAGGGGGAGTAAACTTCCTATACTAAACGAATAATAATTAAATTTTTTGTAGTAAGTATGGAAAAGCCAGGGAGGACATATCCCCTTCCAATGGATACCAATGCATATATATACGTAATTAATACACAGATATTTCAAAGACAAAATAACCTTAAGTAAATCAGTAATTATGGTATTGTAGTCGAAATAAACGATGTAACTAAGATAATCCATAAGTACCATAAATAAATTTAATGATTATATGCACGTATAAATTAGTCCATAAACCCGAAGATTATCATGTACAAATGATTGGCGGCATTGGTAACTATAGTACACAAGCTGAAGGTATGGATAGCCAAAGTACAATAAAAGAATAGTAGGTACTAATATTTGTATAAAATTGAATGTACCAAGTAAAAAAAAAATATTAAAATCTTTCTAGTTATGTACATTATTAACACCAATTTAAATTTTAAATAAATATTTAATGAATTACTTGAGATTGTAGGAACAATGTACTCTTTTGAGGGTTTATGCCACATGCTATTAAACTAGCCGTCATGAGTAAGATATTCTTTTCCAAAAT
The DNA here is from genome assembly GCA_025469235.1 of Pemphigus obesinymphae. Taxonomy (NCBI): domain Eukaryota; kingdom Metazoa; phylum Arthropoda; class Insecta; order Hemiptera; family Aphididae; genus Pemphigus; species Pemphigus obesinymphae. The sequence goes on along the minus strand of JAIPRL010002100.1, from coordinate 25,920 downwards.
TTTAGTTTCCTAAAAAAAAGTCCAAATACCAATTTTAGTGTATAATAAAATAAATACAATAATTAACTAACATATGGCAAGGTGATCGAGTGCAAGTCAACAATGCTGAATATGACATCTTTGTTTTCATTTTGTAGCTGAACCCATTTGGACACTGCACCGAAATAATTACCTAAATGCAAGGTACCTGTTGGCTGAATACCAGAGAATACTCTATCTTTCCATTCAACCTAATTTAAATAATAAAATTAAAAATCAAAGGTATTTTTAAAATATTTAATCAAAATTCGAAGTACAATAATATTCGATCACACCACTTACATTTGAGTGACAAGAACGTGCAAGTGTATGACAAACATGAAAAATCTTTTTTGACAACATTACATTTATATACCTACCTATTATTTAGTTTGGGTAAAATTGCGAAATAATATTGAAATACTTTAAAATTTGTTTTTTTAAGATAGTCTTCAGAAGTTTTCCATAATCTTGTGCATTTAAAATAGATTTTGTCATGGATTCGCGTTCCACGTTAATGCACTCGATGCAGTGATAATCGCACGAGCTTTCCGAGACCGTGCGCTTTATCCTTATTATTATAATTGATAATATATATTTTATTGATAATATTTATACATTGATGGTTTATGAACAAGTGAACATTTCAAACTATGAAATATGCATACATCATACTCACGAATTAAGATATATATCTTAATTCGTGATTATACTTTAAATTACGATTATTCAGTCATTAAAAATATATTTTATTAAAAATATAATCCATAAATCTTGGTGATACTACACTTTTCCCGGAGTGATAAGAGATATAACCTAAAATTCCGATATTTCGGAATTAACTGAAATTCATCAATGCCAACCTTAAAATATTAAAATCCGAAAAACATCAAATGAAAAATGTATTTATGCCAAAAATTATAACTAAATACTAACTACCGCTTATCAATATAACTCATATCAATATAGTTATTATTATTTATGATTAAAGTGTGTTTATTCTAAATTAATTTTAATTTTATCAGGAAAATAATGTTATAATTTTAATATAGCATTTTAATACTACTTTAATTAAATAGATTGATTTTAATTTAATTTAACAATGTAAACGTAGGTACCTTTGATTAAAGATGTATTATTATAAGAAAATTCAGTTTATATTGTCTAACTAAATTAATTTTAAAACAATTCAAGTTAGAGTGATCGAAAATTAACCCCTAATTTTGGTGCAATATTTAATTATAATTTAATATTACTTTTGATAAGTATAAGATAATAGGACATTAGCCTCGCAATGAATGACATTTACGATTTACCTACCAAATAATAAATATATACAGACTAATGTATTAAATTTAATAAAACCAACATACAAATATGTAAGTACCCACAAAATTGATGTCAGAATAAATAAACAAACATGTAAGATGTAACTAAATAATACATTTTTCAAGAATGTGACTAAATATGTTTGTTTATAACAATAATTATTACCTAATTTATAAACCTTTAATTTCATGCTGATTGACTAATTTATAGGTACACTTATTAAATATTGATACTACCATTAATTTTATATTATAAAGTCAATGCTAGTAATTATTATATAAAATACCTAATCAAAATTGTATTTTGAATACCATCATAGAGTTTATATATTTACGATTATTGAAAATTCTTTATTATATTATATATTCTTTATTATTTAATAAGTATTATTTTAGTAGGTACCTATAAAAAACAATGTATTATTAATTATGTAATAATATTTCATAGTGCATACAAAAATGTATTTTAAAAAAAACTATAAGTTTAGTTCAATAAAAAAAAGACAATGAATATATGTATGTACTAGAATTCTTAATAATATAAAAAATAACATATTAAACATTTGATTAAATATATTTAAAAAAAACCAAGGAAGCACTACATTTATGTTATAAATTGGTCCATTGTCCCTTCGGTCCTCGGACAGTATAGTTTATTATATTATAATTAAATTTGAAAGCAATGATAAATCATTTCTATAAAACCAATTCTGAGCGGAGCTTTGGTGTGAAAAATATGTTACCATGACCATATCATTTATTTTTTTTTCTATATTTATAGAATAAATATAATAGAATTAAATAAAAACTAATATTTTTTCAATTTAACTTTATTTTTAAAAACACATTCATTTGAAATCGCTAGAAAATATCACTTAATATACTCTATTTCTAGTTATTTATATGCAAATATATAGCTTATTTTATAAAATATAAGTGTACAACAAATGTATTATTTTTTTTACACAACTTAAAAAAATATTCTATCTTATCTACCTATAGTAATTATATTCCATACATAAATATATTTAACTAATGTATATTTTTAATATACCTGTATTAAATCATATTTAAGAATCTGTAAGTCAATACTAAATTCAGTACAAGAAAAATGAATAGTTTTCAAAACAGCTCCTGAAACAAATCAAATAAATATCCATAATTAGGTTTTTGTAACATATTATTAAAATCAAAATTATTATATTTAATCATTAAATGTAATGAAATAGTGTAGGGTCAACTGAGGTAATAGTAAATTGAATTTTTAATAAGAACATAATATTCTATTTAAAAATATAATTTATACAACACTATTTATTATTCAACAATTTTGCTTAGAATATTTTTATTTGAGTTTATGTATTTACTTTTTGCTTATCAAAAATATACATCCAAACTTCTTATTTTTCATTTTGACTATCAATTATTCAGTATTGTATATTTCTATTCCGTTTATATTTATATGAAGTAATAATTATAATTGTTTTACTTTCCATATTTATGTGCCTCAGATTTTTTTCCATTCTATTAAGAGGGTGCAATAGTAGGACAAAAAATCTACAAAAACATGTAAAAGTTATTCCAATAGTACGATTTACTTAGTAAATACTTGTGCTTTTAGAGTAAAAATACCCATTTTCAAAATTGTAGATGAAAAGTGTATAGTGAAATTAAAAAAGTCCTAATTTTTATTATTTCAATAGTTTACAACCATTTTTGATAATTTATTGCAAAAAAATATTTATAATTAATTATTATGAAAATGAAAATATCTGAAACCAAGCTTCTTACGTACCACTGTACACTTCTATATAATTTTGATAATAAGTATTTTTACTCTTGTACCTCGGTAAGCCGTATTATTGGAACAACTTTTACATATTTTTTCAATAAAAATCGATTAAATTGTATCATCATGTGTTTCTCCAGTAATTAATAGAAACTTTCAATATACATTTCATATACTATTAAGCTATAAAATTCAACAAGTCATAGATAAACCGACGTGAGATGAAACTTATAAGGTTCAATTTTTACTATTGCGCCCTCTTAAATTACACCTGAGTTATCTGTTTCCATTTATCTCAAAAGTTTTTCAAAATATAATTTGAATGGGTTTTAGAAAGTGTTTGTATTTTATTTGACCTCAAAATATAATTCTTAGGAAGTTAATACCTAACTATGTTGCAGAAAATATTAATACTATAAGACTACTAATATTATAAAACGGTGACATTTTAATACTTAGTAAAGTTTTGTTAAATTTAATTACATTTATACCAGTCAACTCTACATAATAACCTACGTTTCATATATTTAGAAGAATAAATAAAACATTATATTTTTTTAATATTTTACATTAACAACGTAAATAAAAGTAGAACAGATAAGATTCAATAAGAATGAAAATAATTAATTACTTTTTCTTAGGATAACGAGTTAATAATAGTTTTTGACATGAATCTTAATGGAATTAGCAATTATTATATGCCTATAAATATAATGAAATAGGTACTTATAATTTTGTTTTTTACACAAACATTTAAGAATGAAATACCTACTTAAAATATAATCGGATTTATATTTCTTACCAAAACATGATACAAAGAGCTTTAAAACTCAATGCATGTCCTAGCACAGACTTGTGATAAACCATAAAATGCATCACTTATTTCTCCTTAAATGTATCATTTTGGGATTCATGTGTATCTTCAGTAGCAAGTCCTGCCTAAAAATATAAATTAAGTACCAAACATTAGCTATATTGTCTTAATAAATCATCATTTTAGCTCTATACTAACTTAATAACATACAGAACAATAGTAGAGTTTATAATTTATACAGTAGACAATAGTAGGTATATACCAAGAAACTGATGAATACAGAGCTGCTACAGATACAACGTGGGTCTTCATAAACTGTGTAATAATTGCATAGCTGCACAATGTCCTCATTGCAAATTTGCAACTAACAAAAGCTAGACTTCAACCAAAGTCAGAAATGCTGTAGTCAAGCAATACTGAAACACATACAGGGTATGTCCCAAAAGTAATGCGTCAGAGTCTGAAACAACGTGTTTATTGATCAGAGTAGTTACAACCACTTAAAATTCTTCAAAATAAGCTCCTCCTGCAGCAATACACTTGCGCCACCGACTTTGCCACGCAGCATACGCGTCCTGGAAGGCCTGGACCGGGATGCTCTTCAAAAGCCTCGTCGTAGTCGTTTTGATGTTCTCCAGGGTCCCCAAATGTCGGCCTTTCAGCTGTTG